>JAIPRK010000467.1:0-196567 GCA_025469195.1 Chaitophorus viminalis
ACATCTAGTTCGGTAAGAGAAATACAATTTAAATTTATAGTAGAATTGAAATCAGAGTTATCTAAAATTAAAGAAGGATAATTAAATGGTTGAGAAGGATCACAATAGGCATCCGAGAAGTACTTACGAAAAGCTCAACGATATCAGAACCGTTATCGGCAACAGTTGTGTCCAGGGAAAGGGAACGAGGTAGAGCCCCATTGCCAGTTAAATTTTTAATAAATTTCCAGAAATATTTTGGATTCTTTTTAATCGATGACTGAACTATATTAATATAGTTTTTATGATCTGATTTAGCTTGTCTTTTGCATTTATCTCTTAAACGGGAGAAATTAATATAATCAGAGACGTTATTGGATTGTTTATAGACGAAATGAGCAACTTTTTTATCTTTTATTAATGTTTTTAGTGAATTAGAGAACCAAACTGGGTATAAATTATAGTATATACGTTTCATAGGAATAAAATGGTTAATTGTTTCATATAAGTATAACATACAATCAGCATAGTACAATCATCGTAGTCTTCAACTGCATCAGTAATTTGCGGAAAAAAAAAGAAATATCAGACCTAAACTTGATACCATAAAACATTAAAAATATCTAATTAATCATCAATACCTAGGACGCGATTATATTTAAATATACGCTGATATACCGTAAAATACGATAGGAGAAGAAATTTTTTGCGGGACACTATTCTATCAACTATAATATGTATAGCAATGGGATTTCATCAGGAATCACATATACATGATAATCGGTCATGATTATAGTATATATTCGTCGAGCCCATCGCGGGGATACATTTTATTATATGGTGTAGCGTATTTGGATAAACCTATGTATATATTATATATTATATGTATACTGGTTTTATATGGTCGTATTAATCAACTAACGCGACTGTTACTGATTTCCAATAATATAATATCGGGTTGTTCAAAAGAGGAAAAAAACTAAATCCAATAAGTCGAGTCGATTTTTCAACGGTACGTGCACACACACACATGCATACACACCCTTACACACACACATGTACACACATATATCATTTACTCGCGGTAACAGTGGCGATGGCGACGTAGTAATAACGTTTCTGCACAATATCCCGTCTATCGACCGTCTCCGTCAACACACCATTACCAAGAGTGACTTCGGACTTGACGTCTTTTCTCCACTTCTGTTACACGGCCATCGCCACCCAAGAGACGATATTGTTATTCCTATAGGCGTAATTTGGAGGGGGCAAGAGGAGGCAACTGCCCCTCCAGATATTTTATTGAGAGGGCAATAGTATCGTCCCCCCCCTTTAAAAGTTATAATTTATAATTCAATTTCTATTTTATCATAGAAAAATTAAACAGCATAATGGATTGTATAATAATTAATAATAATAGATTTATCGTTTTGATTTTTGGAGTGCTTCAGTTTATTATTTATTAATAGTATCATTATAAATCGAACGCCTTCATATCGTAATACGAGGGATTGCAGAGAGATGACAGTGATGGCATGGCGGGTTATTAGTTATTACCACAATAGCACAATGCGAACTAAGATTATTGTCGTGTTTATTTTTACCATTTATAAGTATAAAAGCCCATGGTACAAGTTATTAACTGATTACAATCAAATTATATTACTATTAATAATAACAACACAATAATCATATAATCAATAAATTTGCATTTATAAGTAATATTAAGTATATTGTATAATTTTTAATAATTTTGTTGAGTTTTATATTGCTTTATCAGTTTTATAATGTAAAATAAAAAAAAAATGAGTTTTAAGTATTTTTTTATTTATTAGTAGTAATAACGCATTTTTAGTTTTACAACTGCTTGCCCCCCCCCCCAAAAGGATTGACTCCAAGTTACGCCACTGGTTATTCCGTAGGCATATTCTATTACCCGTATAACAAGCGTGTTGCACATGTATACAATACGCATTACTATTATTATTTTAGATTCTGAGCGGAGTGATGTGTGTTTTTTTTTTATATATTCTATTTTTTTATTTTGTGTCTGAGGACTCGAATTTTGGTATTAAAAATGCTTCGATTTTCTTAAACAGCAACTTTACTGAAAGGAAAGTGAATGTAGATGATACTTGTGCAAGTCAAAAAAACAATTTTTTCAATACTTTTTAAAAAATCGAAAAAAACGATAAAAAAATTACAAAAAAAACGGGAAATCTTATGCGAAATCACGTTTTTACAAAAATATTTTTTTAAAAGGCTCCAATTTGAAAACGAAAAATCACAAACACTTGAAATTTTCACCAAATCTTTATATTGGAGTTCTCTATACATGATTAAGTTTTCAAAATACTTTGACTTATGTATAGACAATTTAAATTTTCGATTTTTGTAAGTTTTTTTTTTTAAATATCTATAAAATTTATTAGACTGTCCAAAAAATCTTGAAAATTTAATACAAGGTTCATTATAAGTTATACTTATCGTAACTAAAAATTATGAGAGATCGTTTAACTCAATTTTTTTTTATAAGCCCATAAATTTGAAATTCGTATAAAATATGTTAAAATCGCAATGATTTGCAAGCTATTTTGTAGTTGAAAATTCATAAAATTTTTTCAGTTTATACTTTAGGATTGGAATTTTAACACTGGGTTATTCATAAGTTAATCTTCAAAAAACTATAAAACAATTTATACTGGACTTTAAGAAAAACATTTTATGACCGTTTGAAATTTAAAATTTTATGAAATGGCCTACTATTGCATTATATTTCAATTTAAATATAAAATACTATATTATTATATACCCATTTTAGACCAACATATCATCTTCGTCCAGAATCGTTATTCGTATACAATGATACCTATCATTGCATTCAAATTTGACAAATCCATTGTAATGACCTATCTTATGAACGAGGTGCATTCCACCGCCAACTGTACAGCAGAGCGAGGCCTATCCGGTTCTTTTTTTCATTGAAGATCAACAATGAACATTTTTTTAGAGCAAATATACTTCAATACTTAATAAATTTGTGAAAATAACCGTTTTTGGTAATGAAATATTTTAAACTTGAAATCTTTCTTAAACAAAATTTAAAAATCTAGTCTAATATTTTCTAAAATGTCAAAATGTTGTGGCTAAAATATATATTTTACACGATATACACGTAACAACAAGGCGTCGTCTTCACGTTCGTTACACCGGCTCCCCCTCCCCACACCCCGACGGTATAACGGTTTTCATATATATAATTAGTATGCAATTCGTACGCATTTAAACGAACATTTGTATGGTTTATATGGATATCGTTCACCCTAAATATCCATTTTTCGTAGGAGTAGCCGATATAATATTACTCCAACCCCTACATTTCGCTTAACATACATATTTTACAATATTTGTTATCAGTTTCATCTTAAGTATATATGATTAAAACTATTGGTTGTTTAATATTGTTGTAGGCCGTAGAGGGATCAATGAAAAAATAAGTTTTCGAATAAGTTGATAAAATAACTGCAGAAATAATGCGTAGATGAACCTACATGCAATTATAATTAACAAACGTACCTAGTTTTAAATATGTATTTTTTCAAATCTTTTAAATTTTCCCATAAACTGTTAATGGGATTCTTGGGAATATTTGGGAATAATCGACGGGTTCAGTAATATATTGTTCTTTACCACAGTGTACGAATAATTCCGTGAACCTGACGAAGGAAAAGGACTCGATCCAGACTAATTACAGTTTCATGTGAAAACCCTAAGCTGGCTTTTATTATTAAAATCAAGAGCATATAACTAAAAACATAAAAATACCTAATATAGTGATACTATTTATATATTGTATATCTCAAAATAAATATACAAGTACAATATTATATATCAAGCATTCGTTCTCAAACGCCGAAAATCATATACATTTCTACAGATAAAACCCGTGCAGTAATTCATACAGCAAACAACATATTCAAATAGCCGCCTATATATAATACAGAAGATTCATGTTTGAGTGAACCGGTCGAAAACATCTCACCTCATGGATTTGTCAACATCTTCTATGAATGTGAACACAAGTAAAGAAACATCAACGTACGTCATCGTCATGTGTTTCAGTTTATATTCAAAGGATAGCGATTTGGGCCACAATATACTGGTCCACATTGCAGGAGATAAACTTTATTTATGTTACTTATGCCCGACATGTTCTAAGAATAGCAATCTGAAAAACCATTTGCGAGTTTATACCGGGGAAGCACCTTATCCATGCGAGCTGTGCCCGATGAAATTTTCTTGGAATAACAATCTGAAAACGCATATGCGAGTTCATACCGGAGAAAAACCTTATCCATGTGAGCTGTGCCCAAAGTCATTTTCTCAGATTAACAATCTGAAGAAACAAATGTGAGTTCACACCGGGGAAAAACCATATCCATGGGAGCTGTGCCCAGTCATTTTCTCAGATTAGCAATCTGAAGAGACATATATGCGAGTTCACATCGGAGTAAGACCGTATTCACTCGAACTGTGATAACACATTACATGGCTAATCATTTACATTAGCAGTGGTGTATTGGAGGGTATACGCGGGTATACGGCGTATACCCTACCACCAGTTTACTGATGTAGCGTATACCCTGTAGAATTACTTGAGATACGCAGGTATACGCGCGTATACTCACGTATACCTCAAAATTAATCAGACACAAGTAAAATAAATTATTAATTGCTAGGCTAATTCTATAGTCAGTTCACATTTTTATATTTATGATGATAGTTATGTAATATATTATATTATATTCAGATATTCTTAGTTAAAAAGATTTTTATTGAATTACCAATTGTCTTATAGTTATAATCGTTAGAAAAATGTATAAGATCAATTTTTTTTACCACATTCATGGCAAACAGAACAAAATTGTGTGATAAAAAGAAAGTTCTAATGCCATATTATCCTATTGCATGACGTAAATATGTTTAAAAACCTTCTTTTTTTTTTTTGGGGGGGGGGTACATAAATCAATTTAAATATTAGGCCGTGGTGGTATACCCCACGACCCACCATAGGTTAGTTTTAGGTTTGGTTAGAAATTTTTTTTTTGAGAGAGGATTAAGCTCCCCACCCCTCTCCTCTCAATATACGTCAATGTGCTGTGCACATTACGAAAAATTACGAATACATCACTGTTTATTAGAACACACCATTTTCGTTTGATGTTGCGCCTGATGTCATTTCCGTGAGGAAAATGATATGTACTGAAAAAGAACAACTTGTAGATATTGTTAAACATTTCGCACATCGAGCGTTCGTTTTCGAAGTGATTTCGAGTTTTCAGTTTTAATATTAAATAGTGCAAAACCTTTTTTGGGATTGTTTTGACTTTTTTCCGTGTAGTATATTTGAGAACAAGTAGGACACACACAATTCACGAGTTATTGGATTTATATATACGATGGATACATGATTTAAAAAACGTAAATTAATTATTACGTATTTGTTCGCAAACGTGCAATGGGTATAGTTCAATCACGGTGGTTTATATTTTTATTCTTATTGACACTCTTTTGGGAATACAGTCTGATACATATATTAAATTAAGAAGTAAAGCAAAAAGACCATGCAAATCAACATTAGAAAAAGAACAATTTTTACGGGAGCAGACAAATAAATACATAAATAAACAAATTTGCAGATTTGATCTTTTAAAATCTGTATCATTTAAATTTTTACCAGCCAGTATATAATTATTAACATTATTTCATTATACATAACTATTATTATTTAAAAAAAAAAAATAGTTTAAGCAACCTACATTTTTGGGAGACTACACAGCCAACCTCCTGGTTAACACGTGGTTTCTCCTGGGTAACGCTAATAGGCTGAAGGGACTCAACTCGAATAACCTAACAATATTTGCAGGACTCAATTCAATATTAGGGATTCAATTCAACGTCAACCTTGAATAATTGCTACTGTATAATATAAAACAATTATGACCGTTTGTTTTTTTTATTTGTGAAAAAATTTACGATGGTTCATCATCAATAATCGTAAAAATGGGAGAAAGTATATGATGTACATGGATATCGTGCGCACGACGTGTTGATATTATTATTTGTTTAAACGTGAACTGTCATAAAATTGGAATTTGTGTTTAAATCAAATTGCAAGATTGGTAATTCCATGGTTTAACATAATATATTATGGCTTCTATTATGTGTCGAAACTCGAAAAACGGTAAAAACGGGATGCATTTTTCAAACGGTATAAATAAATAATAATATATCGTTTAAACTTTTTTATGAATTAATTTATGGCATAAAATGTCTTTCTCCGAAGTGCATCATACAGACGTACTGCATTATTCTGCGCACTATACAGCTGCGATGACTATTACACGGTGGCACAGAATTGTGTTCTCAACGTACATACACGCGTCTAACTCATATATCGTATTTTACTATGACACGATACTTTTCGCGACCAATCTTCTCCTTTTTCTCATTCTCTTCTGTCTCCTTCTCCTCCGAAAACGACGATTGACGATTCCGAGCTCTATCCACGTGTATATTTGTTTATTTTACTTCCCCTTTCGTTTTTCTGGTCCCCCAGCCAATGCCGTTTCTGATGTTGCTGGCTTGCTGCTGCTACGGTTTTATGAACAGATTCCACGAGACGCTATTCCGAGAGTGCTATAACGACCGATGTCGACGGCGCTAGTGTTTTCATGGAAATCGCGCTATTCACGATGCACTAAAAAAATTTTAATTTCGCTCAATATCATCACGAAATGTCATTGTATATTTGTATACGCCTCCGTACTTGTCGCGTTACTGCGTTCTATACGTGAAATTGAGAAATATACACCTAATATACCTAAATATTATATTCGGTAATTACATAAATTATAAAGGTAAAAATAGTAAAATGTTAGAGAGCAAGAGACGGCATGATAAAATGTATATATTATACGCCTAGGCATACATATTTTACCGGTGTCAGTAGATGCATCTGAGTTGGGTCCCAAACAACAAGGGGTAATATACTAGTTGATCCCTGAATTTTTTTTAGATTCTGCATTAACATTGCTCTTCATATTTAAACCGACTCACGACTGTCTACGAAATATTTTTTTACCACAATGTGTATGGTTAAACATTTTCCTTTTCATAGTTGTGGTCAGTATCAAGATATAGTATACTTAACGAAACATATCTTGTAATACTATAGTGAGTATCATGCAGCCGGTAGGTAGGTATTTAAAGTAATCAAAGACCCAACTAGGGTATATATAGTTTTTTAGGTTCAACGAATGAGCACGCATGTGCTTTAAGCTTATAACAGAAATGTATATGGGAAAGTGATTGGATGTGGATTTAGGAGTTGCATGATGGAGTACGACGAGTTTTGGTTTCTAAAAAGCCGTAATATCTCGTCAAACTTATTATAGTGTTGTACTGAAAAAAAATCTGAGATCCAATAACTGGTATGAAATTTTGAAATTCAGTGCTCAACTGGGATTAAGCCACAGATGTGAGTAGGTATACACCGATGTTCTCTTGAACAACGAGCGTTCTGTATAGATCACGCATATTTCCCCGGTATATAAACTCAAGTAAACTTTTCTGCATTTCAAACGCACGACAAAAACCGATAACACGTCGAAATCAAATGATAAGCACGAATTATCGGTTCCGGTAAGAACCGTTACTATTGGTACCTACTAAATGTCCTCCGCTCAATAGTTTTAACGAAAAAATAAACTTTACCACGAATTGTGCACAGTTATACTTATCTCATAAAAGTTTAATATTCTTATACCCACAAGTGTCAAGCATGGGTACAAGGGCAAATATTACGCATCATCCAATTCTCAACCCATGTTAGGTTCTCAACACATTGTAAACTTATATAAATCTAACAGCGTAACATAGGTAATAACTAATAATATTAAATTATTATAACAAAATGATGGTAGACTTTGCTATAATTGTCGCATTATTTTCTCTACATTATTCCGTGTGCAGAATTCGGTGTATGGCATACAGTATTATATCAATATTTTTAGTGCTAAAACGAATTATTCGTTAGAATTCGATTAACAACAAGCGACTTTAAAAAAATTATCTAAAAAATTGATTGAAAAGTTGAATGTTTCACGGTTAGCGTGGATGAATATTCTGCGTATAAAATTTTAATACAATATTACAATATAAGTTATCACGGTTTTACGGTGCATATCGTGACTAAAAGGAAAATATGTAAACATCGGCAACTAGGTTACTATATATAGTTGACCTAAGTATATATTATGTTATCATTATTGAAATGCACAAATTCAATTTGAAACATGTCAGGTGAATACGGTATAATTTATTAAAAAAGCGACTTTCAATCATATTCTATGATTATATGGACGTTTTCTAACATTATAACAAGCCGTCTCTCAAATCGAATTTTCCACCGTCATGTAAACGAATGAAATATTTCTGTATGTAAGATTTACGTTTAATATTTCTATGAAACAAAATCGATTTTCGTTTCTTAAACCAAATATATTGGCTGATATGAAATAACAAAAAAAAAAAAAAATTAAGCCTTGCTTGCACAATACACATGTAGTGTTATACGTTAAATACAAATTATACATATATTTAAACGTTAACATTTTTGTGAAATTAGGTGTAACGTATGCAGTCTCAAACATATACTTGTTCACAAAGTAAATGGACAATAATATCATTACGTCCGTCAGATTTAGGGTGACTTTTTCTTCTTTTCCGCAAAATGAAATATAACATTACATTTTAACATTTTTATATAAAATTAAATTAATTTATTTTTACAGAAAAACATTTTTTGTAAACATGTTTGTAAAAAAATATTTAAAAAAAAAAACATTGTTCCAGTCGTATAACACGTAAGTAATTCAAAATATTTAACAGCAATTACAATTACATAGTGTTTTACTTTATCTTTTATACGAAAAGTTTAATAAAAACCACATAACTGTACTTTATTTAACAAAACTTTGGATTATTTATTTTTTAACCGGAACTTTATGAACACATAATATAATACTATATGTCATACATAGTTAGTTGTTAGATTGTCGTGTTCAAGTATATAATATTAGCATGTAATAATTTGAATATGTACCTAAAGAAGTTAGTCAAGTCCGTCAATGCGTTGATAGTTAAGCAATGTAAGCGAATTTTTGAATTAAACCCTGTCGGCTTTCATCGTAAAAATAGTTGATTGGACTTTTTCCAAAGGCAAATTCACGATTACCAGAAATCTGGTAGGAAAAAACTCTTATGTACAGTATAAGTTCGCAAAAATAACGGGTAAAAACTATTTACGACAAAATGTAAATATTATATGTTAGTCTATCAGTTACTTATCTAAATAGTAACTGAATCTAATAAATATACGAATTGGTGTGCATTGTGCATATTTGTCTTACATCTGTCACAGTATCGCGTATTTTTTATTTCCCGTCGGTATATACGATTTCAATATCTGATATGTAAATGTGATAACTGATAACCAATCGTGCAGTACATCAATGACAAATAATTTATTGATTCCTGAAATTATTGTTGCGGATGGATAAGAGTAATAATAAAAATGTCGTCGTAACCGCGGAAACGAAGATATTGGAAAGACGAACAAAGGCGCGAAAAGAGGATATGGCGTGTATAAGGTAAAGCCTTAGCGGTGCACGTGTGGATATTACATAAAAGCGTATACGCGTAAAAGAACGGTATCCATACGTATATTATATTGTTCGGGATAAACGAGTGCGTGGCGTGCAAGGGAAGGAGCACGGCGCGATGAATATAATTTCGCGGGACCGAAAAATCCCTATAGATTTCCAAAGCCATAATTTTAACGGAGTGAATATTTGATTAAATATATTTTTCCCCCTCGCTTTTTATACACACGTACACGCATCGCGGCATCACATGTTGACCTTCCGTACGCGTCTTCTTTCCAAACACCCCGGGTTTAAATCAGCACAAAAGAAATGATACCATATCTATTCTGTTTCCGTTTCTTACATAATACGCATACACAAACACATATTGAACCAAACATACAATATAATTATTATTATTACATTATCATACATATTTTACACTCATGAATCATATTTCGCGCCATAAAACCGAAAATTCTTTCTTAATAATTTCAATATCGTCCTATTGTTTTTTTTTATTTATTTATTTATTTATTCTTTTTTTTTCATCGATATGTTATCAGGACTGATAAACGCGGGATGGATGGTGGACAGCAACCGTAGTCGATATCCTTCACGAATCGGAATACTGTTGAAGATGTTTTCTTTCGATTATTAAAACGTAAATAATCTTCTACCAAACTATATAATAATGTAATATACGAAGTGTTACCTAAGTTTCATGAGCTGCATCAAACTTTTAAGTAGTGGTAAAGATAGACGATGAAAATGTATTAAAATGATTCAAAAATTTAATTTTAACAGTTTTTAATAATTACAATTTTATATACTTCAATCATTTTTATTTGCATGTATCTAAATATTTTCAAAGTGTGCAGAATAATAACATAAGTCTTTATAGTACTTCTCTTCATACGAAATAGTGTTAAATCTTTCTTGTATGTGATAATATCCCTGCTTATAATAATCGAACTACTCCCATTTTCTATTTACCAACACACAGTACAAATTATTTAAAAAAACCCTATTCTTAGAGCCATGTCTCTGTGCAATAAACTTGCATCCAATATTGATTGTTTTTTTACTACATTATCTTCAATCCATAGGACTTACCCTAATAATAATAGGTAATATTTTATTTTATGAAATCGTTTGTACAGTTTTGCAGGTCTATCCATTTTAATTTATACTCTTAGATTATTATTATTATTAATTTATGTTATTGTACGATGTCCGAATCAACTTATTGCTAAACTAACTTATTTACTTGTACTATTGGGCAATTTGCCCGTTTTATTCTTTGAATAAATATTATTATTATTATTATTAATAATATGCTCTATTGCCTCTATTGACGTTGGGATTGAAAATAGTTTTCCAAAAAAGTGAGTTTCAAGAAGAATGTAGACTTGCGGATGAAGGACGTGCAGTATTTGCTGATCTGCATATTTTACAATATGAGTTTATCGTGCTTAGGTCTGTCATCGATGAAAATGCAATTCATTTATTATAAATAAATTCTTAGATTATTGCATTTTATCGTATTTCATATTCAATAATTTTAACTTTTTAAATTAACGTTGTAATAGAACAGCAAAAAAAAATATTACATGATGATCAAATGATACTGAAATATTCAGTATGGGAGCCCGTAACATATAATATGCACTTGCGAATGGTTACCGAAAGATCTGCAAGCGAAACGAGACACTGTTATTGAAAAACCCAAGTGTATTTATTTTTTTACTAAGTTTTATTGAATCGATCAACGTCATGGATAAAATCACTGACTCGTCAGACTTTGCCAATAGACATTATATACATAACGGATATCGGGATATAGCATAATGTACATGTGCTTCGTTGGAGATATTTTCGGTGTAAAATATTCCTTGTTTCCTCAATGATAACGATTCATGTTCCAGACTTTTAATTTGTAACCATACTTAATAGTACTATACAACCCCGCAGCACGAAATTATATCTATCACACACCTATAGAGTGGCTAAACACCGGTTTAGATTATAATACTTTAAAGGCACAATTTTATTTATACCAAACAAATAGAAATAGTACATGTGCAACCTGTAGAGTTAACCTACCTACTGTACTTAATTAAATCACTGTATTCAAATAGACGTTCGGATAATCAAAAACATAATCTTACAGTATAATATACATAATGTGAATTCATGATATATTCATTCGTTTTAGCCAAGAGTATTTAGATACATACATTCACTTAGTGAAAGAATACCAATACTATAAGAATAATAACTGAGATAGAAGAATAATAATTTTGAAAAATCACTAGCAAGTACGCAAGTATGTATGCACAACCACATTCAAAGTATGCATTCCAAATTTCAAATATAATTTTAAATTTAAAACAATTATTATACCTTATTTTAAGTATCTAACTAAGTAAAAGTTTATCGTCAATTGCCACAAAATTAATCAGCGATAAATAACTGACCGATCAACAATAATAGTATAGTGACAACGAAAACCGTAATTAACCGTAATTAAAAACGAAAAAAGAAACCATCGATTAAATTATTATATTTGAATATTAAATTATAATATATATTAAAAAGTGTAAAAAAAATATAGTTTGCCATATAATTCTAAAATAACCCCAACATTTGCATTTATATAATAATTATGTGTAATATGTATTATTATTTATTACGTGTAAGTATTATAATAATAGATATCTATTAAATTTATTTTATTTTTTTGATTTGTAAAATAAATATTATTAATTATTATTTTATTAAGTTTATTCATGTGCCAAACAAAATTACATACCACATGGATTTGTTATAAAACGTATATTTCTTTCTTCCCTTATTATTTGTGCGGTCGTATAAGACAAATATGCAATTATAATGCTACAAGTATTCGGCTCTTTAGACTAATGATGACTAACTATAACAATATACGAAATAATGGGTAGAACAAGGGAAATAGTATGTAAACCTTAGCAAGCTAATATATAGGCTAATATCCAATTAGAAGGTATTCTCTATATTTTGCTTCTCTTTCACTCTCTTTCTCTTTCTCTGTCTCTCTTTTCCTCTCTTTATATTTGCAGTTATTAAATCCAGTATTGTAGCACTCACCCGAGCAATAATATTCAAACACACAATATTCGTGTTCGTTATACTTTTCGATGAATATATATATTAGATAGTTAGTATTTAGACATTTGACGTTCGGGGTTCCGAAAAAACGGGTGAATTTGATTAAATTACAATTTATTATTAATCGATTGAAATTAAATAGAATACACGAGTGTATACTGCAGTCGACGCAATTTATAGTGTACTATTCGTTTTGTTTTTAGAAACGTTATAGGTATTACGAAATCGCGTGATCGGGTGCATGTATCATATAATACTCGTAGAAAAGTCATTAGGGACCGCACGCGTTAAAACTATAAGATAATTGTAATTGAACCTTATTGGAAAAATTATTTAACATTTAATTACATAAAAAAAAGATAAATAATATATCTTATAACCATTTCATATCAGACCAGTGGCACAGTTATGATTTGGTTCTGGGGGAGGGGATATTTAATTAATTGGATAAACATAAAGGGTGTTTAGTAAGTTCATCCACGAAAAAAATTATACCGGAACGTAAGTTCCCACTCGGAAAAATATTCTATGTCTATAAATAGAAATTTGTAGAAAAAAACACGTGGTTGATCTATGGTATTGCGTTTTGCGTATGATTGTATGAATGTATGATAATATAATGGATGAAAGATATAATTTGAGAGCCAAGATAAAGACATGGTGGATTATATCCGTAATTATAATATATTATACTTTATATGTCAATGCATTAAACATTAAAAAAAAGAAAGCTCTGGGGGGAATTTATCCCCATCATCCCCCCTATAACTACGCCACTGTATCAGACACGTTCGAAAAAGTACTTATTTTGCATTTACTTAAAACTATAGATTATAATATAGCAATTAAAAAATTATCAAACCTAATTACATTTTACCGTTTGAGTATAATATGTTTTTAATTACTATTGTTAGTAAATACTATACTCCTCTTGGGTATTTGGTACAGATGTAAATTAGAATTACGGATCTTATTCGCATTAGATAAGCAATCATTAAAATTTAAAATCGTGCAACATATGACCGTAGTAATGCTATTACTTATTAGTGATATATAGTTTATAGTGATTACTAATATATATATATATATATATATATATATATAGATATAACTTTAATTATGCTTTAGTCTTAAACAATTTCATAACAAACTCAGAAAACAGCAGAATTTTTTACTAATTCTTAATATATTTCTTAACTTGGTGTACTTGAAATGAGAAATGAAACACTACAAGTAATAATAACCAAACGAAACCATTATAATATACAAAAGCTTCTTGGCATATAATATCCCATGGTCCGATTTCAAATACATGCATTCATTTTAATTGTTTATATTCGTCAAATGTAATGTAAAAGAAAACCACTGACTATACAAAGCGTGAACTGTTTCCAACCGTATAATAATAAATTATTCATAATTACGCGGTGATACCCTATATTGATATCGTCGTTTTTGAAGCCAAAGTTTCAACACTACACAAGTGTTCACAATGTTTACATAGGGCGAGAAAATAAATTCCGAGTATTTGCCGCTGTCGATGCGAACTTGCACACGGGTCACGTGAAAACGTCACCGTCGATAGACCGACATTTATATCGAGAGCTTTTCACCGTCAGGTCTGCGAAACGGAGATAAAAAAAACTCTCGCCCAATCTTACAGCCACGCGCGGTCTTTATATAATATATGTTACGGTGAAAGACGTAAACTTGGTGAATGACGTCATTTACCTGAAAATTGATAAATATTGTATCTGCAGACATTCATCGATTATTGACGTCTATCTATTATTGGTCAACTCACACGAAGGCATATACAGTTTTTGATTTTGCGAGAAAAATGTAAATTTTAGATTTTTAATCATCTTACTTATCTTATGTTATCTTTTTTTATTTTTCAATTGTGGATGAATAAGTTTAGTATGCCGCGGTGTAAGTCTTGTTCATTATGCCCAATGATAATTGTATGTGACATAACTTCATTAGTCAAAAGCAGGGGTCGCCAACCAGTAGATCGCGATCGACTGGTCGATCTTTCTAGGCATAAAGGTCGATCGTTATAAAAATTAATTTTACCGTTATTAGTCGATCACGTAATAAATAATCCATCGGATAATGTATACATCATTATTATTATTATGAAGAAACAATAAATTATTATTCTTTGGAGCTAAGACCTTTTTTTTTTACTCATGAAACAAATTTTTTAAGACCTAAGTTATCAGTTATTTTGGATGTCGATCACCAGTTACTTAAAATTTTGAATATAGCTCACTTGTTTAAAAAGGTTGGCGACCCCTGGTCAAAAGTATCATAACAAACGTAGATAGCTGAGCAAAAACCCAATTTTATTAGAGATGAGAATGATTTTGATATTTTATATTGTAAACGAGTTTTTGATGTTATTTACACTGCACAAGTGGCAATACAACATGGTGATAATAATAATAATAATAATAATAAATAAACTGTTAATAATAATAGTTAAGAAAATAATAATCAGGAAGCCGTTTGTCAAAAGGAGACTGGAACTATGCTGATCCGATCCGAACGATGAGAACCTAAAATTCTCAATACTATCTTTCACGGGACACACAGGTCGCCGACAATACAGTGTGTGTAATTGGATGATTTTCTATGTCTGTCCAGAAACTTTTTAATTGAAAATTAATATAGAAAACTTTTTGTATAATAATATATAATAATATACATTCCATATAAGACATTAACTGTTCATTGAATTGGACTACATATAAACAATCGTAATTTATATTATGATATGTACTGGTAACCACGAATGAACAATTATGATGTTGACCTTCTACTTGCTACTTGTGTGGTATATTTTTAAAATTAAAAAGCGTGTAAATTTGTGTGGTGTGGTGTGTGTGTGTGTGTGTGTGTGTGTGTGTGGGTGTGTCTGTATGTGTGTGTGTGTGTGTTTAAAGTAGTACGTATTACAACAATACAGTTGTCTACAATGTACTTACGTTGAAGAGTTGTTTTTCAAATTACATATTTAATACCCAAGTGTTTAATAGAATACGTGTATTATATAGCCATATAGATATTAGATATCGAATAACGATGTAATTCGATGTTGATCAGCATTAGCAGAACTTATTTTTGTTGTAACAAAAAAAAAAAATAAAACTATCGATAAAATATTTATTTGAAACGGGAGAGTGTTCTACGAACAGTAGACACGCGACTCCGAGTACCATTATGTTATATTGTTTGCGTATACTCAAACGTATATAAATATTACGATCGAAAAGGTATACCACATCGCCGCTATACACGTTATTGTCATACCGTTGCGCTAACAAAACATTATTTTTTTTTTACAGCCGTTTAAATAATTGATTATACGATATACGTGTTTTACGTTAACATTCGTAACGTGCGATAACAGCGAAACTATTTAATATTCAAACTCAACACAATCGAAGCATACTATATATTTATATATGTAACTTGTGTTATGAAATAGAACGTGCACATTGGTACATAGCATACGTGAGCCCAGAAACCTGTATTTTGGACAAAACCGTTTTGCATTCATCTCGTACAACTTAACCGTTGTACGGTTTCAAACATATAGTAAGTACTTATTTTTTGTATATATTTCAAGAGTGTGTGTGACGGATCTTCGAATCGATATTGAGTGCTTCAGTACTTTATTAAGTATTATATTGTATGCCGAAGGAAACGAACTGCTTAATAATGATATTTTTAGGAAGTTACAAAGCATCTGAATAATGGGGTTGAAACCGAAACTTATAAAATATGAAATAAAATATATTTCGCGAACTGTTTAGGATCCATGGTTCGGAAGAAGAAGTTCGAAGAATTCGAAATCAATTAGTTTCTCCGTATAACTCTTTCTTGGTTTGGCAAATTGTATAAAATATATGTGACCGCATTTAATGTCACGTAAAAACATGATACATTAAACGATGTCGTTGTGAATGCCAAAAGTCGACTTTATTTTTTGTTACGAACGAGAAAAAAGTAAATAAATTTATTTAAACATATAGTGCCAATGCAATTTTCAACGCGCGTTTGCTGGTAGTACGATGTGACAATTTATTTCACGCTAAAAACATAAATTCTAATAGATTTTATGCGAGTTTATTGACATAATTATTATTGAATTTAAAATACAAAATCATCTCGATTAATAATAAAATATGTAATATTGAAAAATGAAGGAGATGAATAGTATAAATAAGTTTAATATAAAATCGAAATCTTAAACAAATTTAATATAGTAAATTAAAGAGAGAGAAAAAGGTCCAATTAGCACGAAAAAATTATTTCAAAATTCCATAAAATATTCATATAAATTAAATAAATGCGATTTTTCAATTAAAACTTGGACTTGGTGTAAAATGCTAATCCTATAATAATTTAGTATTTGACACTTTTATCATCAACTTGTGTTTTTATAAAACTTTATAACCAATCATATTCTTTAAGAAAAAAAAACCCATAATTTTTAAAATTCTGCTTTTCTGATGGGCATTTGTAACACTTTTAGGTTTTAATACATGAAAATTATTCAATGACATTTCGTACGCTTGCCGCTTGGCTATAAGTTTATAACTTATGTTGTTAATTACTACTTTAGATATTAAAAATTACTTTTACTTATACGCATAAAAATCTTTTTTTTCTTAGTTGAATAGTCAATGCTTTTTGTTATGAATTTTAAAATTGAAACTTTTACAAACGAAAGATAATTGTATGCATCTTTGCCAAAAAAATTAAATAATATGAATTTTTTTACATACCTAATTTGAAAATTACCAAAAATATAAAAACCTTTCATTATGTATTTCGCCTGATTTTTTAATAACAATTTAATCAAAACTGAACTTAAGATAAAATATTTTGCCGAAATGAAATATATTTTTGAACAATATTACGAGGGTTGTCTTTGTGTTGTCTTTTAATTGCCGTTGTGTAGAGTTTAATTTATTTTTGAAAGTGTTTAGTTTTATATAAATCGATATTTTATATGATATCTGCAAGTTCTTATAATATTAAACTAAACTGTAGTATTTCCTGAACCATAATGCGTATTTGTGTGCATGTGTATTTTTTAAATATCCCATAACAATAAATTATAAATTATAGAGTTCATTATTTTGGTATAACTATAGTTTACACTTTAACAAGCTGTATTTTTATTTCGATATAATAAAAAAAAAATTAGAAAAACATGAACTTGCATAACGTAATATTAATATTTGGTGTCGATTATTGATATCCGTATATTTATTATTATTACATACAGCTCTCACCGCTGGTTCGGAAGAGACGCATTAACTTGATTTTAATGTTATAAAATTATGCACGTAATAATTATCAATAACTGCTATACGATTTATTATACTAACTCGATCAATCAACGTTTATATTTGATCAAAATTACGACTGAAAAAAGTGTCTATGACCGTTTCCAACGTCTAGAAGCTATTATAATATTTAATTATCTGTATGTAATTTAGTTGCATTTAAGTGTTAAGCTTGTATACGTTGTAACCTTGAAAATTTGTAACTAATTTTTTTTACAAATCGTTTATCCAATAATAAATTGACAGGAGAAGTTTTAAAACAGAGCTACCTACTGAAAAACAAGCATTGTGATGCGCAATTATATGGAATTTATTACACAGATAGTGTAATAAAAAATGCAAATAAAATATCTTAAATTTAATTAATAAACAAATATCCTTATAGTCCTACGTAAAAAAATGAGATATACCCTTATAATATCATATCAGTATAAAATTTAATGGACAACGGTTTTTGCTACGTTGTTTTAAGTCAAAGACTTAAAAACTAATCTTCTAAGACAGGCATGTCAAACTTTAAGTATCAATTGAACTAAATATATTAAATATTTTTTATGAAGGCCACATAAAAAGATTTATCAAGGAAATGAAATTTTATAAAAAATGTAATAATTGGTATTTATATTAAATATACAAAACAGGTATAATGTCATTAAGTTGTCCCTATACTGTCAATTAATGTTGTATAACTTTGGAATACTAATTATACCTAAACATATTATAGATAATAATTTATAATATATGTCTGCAAAAATACTATAATTCACGATTTTCTAGAAATTGACTATGTTTATCGATACGTTTTCATTTTTAATTACGACTTGGTTTTGGTATAGAGACATTATAAACTAAACTACAAGTCTGCAATATATAATATTTATATACCCAATACATAATCCATCTTAGTTTTAACATATTTGTGTCTACGAGATGATAATTATAACAACAAAATGGGAACATCAAGTGCTCAGACCTCAGACTTGAAAGCCTCAGAAATGAACGAAAACAATGTATAATAGCCAATAATATTAAAATAACTGTATTATTATATATATTATGTAATACGTTTATAAAAACAGTACAGAATAATTTTCTATGTTTGCTATTTGTGATACTGAAAAATTTTATGCATATTTTCATATATTTATGAACATTCCCGGATTTAGAGAGAATACTACGTTAGTTTTGATTTTGTATGAATACTTTATAGTTGTATTACATGAGTGGGGCCGATTCATCTACAAACGTAAAAGCTTTAGTAAATACATATTACGACTGGAAAAAAAATGTATTTAGACTTTAGAGCGAAAAAGATGAAACAAGAATATGCGAGGCAAAACCTTTTTTGTTCACTCTAACCTGCAAGATCCAGCATGAATACATAAAATGGCTAAAAGTTAACCTAATAATAAAGAGGTTCCAAAAAAAAACTCGGGATTTTGATCCTTGACAACAGGCAAAGCTTTTTAGTGAAAACCTTTTCTACCCTTCCTTTACTCCATTTTTTCCGTAGTTTACTGTATCCGAAAGTGCCTATGCATGTTATGCACGCCAAAATACCTGAAACTGAATTCCTAGGGAGATTTTCTTAGCATAATCAAAATATAACCGAAATTTGGTTCACGGTTCCATTTATACTATCGAAAATACCAGAACGATTACAAAATTACATTAAAGTAAACGTATAATATTTTCGTCTATAAAACTTAACGATTATGTAAATTTCAAATTTCATAAAATTAAAATATTTAAAATTGAGCGACTTACCATATTTTTGTTCAAAGCTTGTTTAATTTGCATCAGATAATAAGTATTTTTAAATGTTTATATCTGTATTCTGATTGCAAATTCAAACCACGAAGAAATATTATTTTCCAATGTACATTTAGTTTAGCATACAAATGTGAAAGTTTTTTTTTAAATATTATATTAAAACTCGGTGTGCTTTCGCTCAGTTTTAATCAATATTCGTACTCGAGGTACTGTACGTCCAAAAAACTATACCATTTTAAACTACCTACTCCAAAATAATGTAAGCAAGTGGATTAATACACAACAAATGAATGTCGTTATAATATGTCAAGGGTAAGTACTATGTGATCGTCATGGAATTTTCTGAAAAAAAAAAAACAAAGTTTAAAGAAAAATGCCACAACAATAATAATATAAGTATCGATTATAATGTGGCAATGGCAGACTTAAGTAAATATAAACTGGTTCGGACGAGATGATCAAAATTTATTTCTTTAACAAGAATTATTAAAGAAGAGGAAGGTTTATATTTACACATTAGCAAGAACAGCAGATATGAGACGTGCCAAGAGGTCTGCTACTATGTCGGTTTCAGTGCTCTACGCATTTATGAGCTCAAAAGGAGGATACAAGTTGACGTTTTATAAACGGTCGCCTTATGAGATAAATACACGTCGGTACAGCGCACTGTCATACCCCGCAAAGCATACCTTATGTACCTTTAAGGTTTAATCCTGGACGCAAGTTGCCATTATCGGACACATATTTTCACTTTCTCGGTCGTAAAAGAGGGCGGAAAATGTACCAGAATGACGTTTTCTCCAGCCGAGAAATCTGCAAAAAGTATACTCTCACACCCACTACGCTAGAAATTGTAAACATAACCTCTACAAAATGTAGAATAAAACTATAAAAACTATAAATTATTGATTATCTTGTAAATTTAGAATAAATATATTTTTTTTAATACTTTCAGTACTTATTGAATAAAAATAATAAATATTCTAAATAGTTTTATTTGTGAATATATAAATTAAATAAATCGCAAATAATATTCAGTTTTTGAGTAATAAATTTTAATAACAATATAATGTTTATACCATTGCAAATAATAATAATAACAATAAGATTAATCAATAACAATAATATTTATTATTTCATTTCCAATACCTCACAATGTATATATTATGTTATAAATACAAAACACACTAATTTTGATAAAGTAGGAAACTATAGATATTGTATGTCTTTGTAATATATTATATAAATCATATTATGTATGGTAATGTATGCGTAAAATTAAAATACGTATGCGTACCAATACCTAAATAGACTTCCAGAGTTTCAGCATCGGAATGTCAAGAGAGAAAAAAATGTAAACCCAAAAAGGTGAGTTTCTGACCCGACTACCGGCCTAACCACTTTCTGTTAACCAATGTTGTGGTGTAGCATTAGTAGTGCTCGGTAGGAAAACAGGGCGATCGAGTTTAAAATATTATACGAATGGCATTTTTAAAAAGTTCGAAAATTCCAAGGCTATTTCTGCAGAAAATTTTTTTATGAAAATCAAGGTTTGCTGCACAAATATGAACTCCTACTTTGAAACCAAAATTCCTTGGGCATGGGGGAAACGCAAAGCTTTCTCGTCAGCGATGGGTCCGTGGTTTACTTGCGCACCGCACGTGCGAATTTTAACGTGGGTTTGTCGATCAGCCAATAAGATAAATTATAATTATTTATAATAATATACAGCGTTTTAACACATCGAAAAACTTCCGGTATCGATTAGCTGTTACATATTAATGTATTATAATTGTATTTTATGGTATCATATACCGAACTGGTTTCGGTCAGGCATGACTGCGTCTCAAGGGTGTATAATCGTGACGATATTATAAACGTAAATATATGCAGTGACGCGGCACTGAGTATAAAATAACGTTTGTTCTTTCGAGAAACGATTGCCGCCGTTGAAATTTTAATAAGACGCGTTTATTTTTATTTATCGCTGGGCATTATTATGCTCGGACGAAAGCCGTCGTCTTCCGGTCTTTAGTAATTGTTTAAGCCGTTTAGCGCTGCGCGCTGTTTTGTCATCATTTACGTATACCTCGGGTGTCTGTGCGATTTCTCATACCCCGTCGCCACCACACGCATCAGCCTCCGCAGGTACATGCCCACTCGGCCCATCCGTCGACTCCGCGGTACGGCCCACGCGCGATCCTGTATAGAAGATCCTGTAAGAAGAGATAATTCCACGAGGCTCGTCAGACAAATGAGACGCCACCGCCTTCTAAAACGGTCAAACAAATCCGTTAATAATTATAGCGGACGACTAATATTAGACGATTAACGGCGGCGCGTGTTCACGGTGAACACCGTGTAGCAGGGTCGTCTGCGCTGAGATACCGGGGGGAGAAAGCGCGAGAATGATAGAAATAAGGGACATAAGTCGGGGAAGTGGGGTGTCCAAAACCTTTGGGGTCGGCTCGCGCGTCTAACTGAAACTATATAATGTATATTAATTATAATAAGGTGGTATACCGCGATAATGAACGAATACCTGTACCACTAGCTATAGCGGAGTCCATCGCATTGTCATGATTAATAATATTGCGTCGACAGCCCGATATTAGACCGCCTACTCGAATTTATATAGGTACGAAGTATTTTAGATTCTGAACGGAGTGATGGAATCTATTGATTTTACAATGATGTGTGTTTTTTTTTTTGTGTGTCTGACGACACCTTTTTTGGCAGTAAAAATGTTTCGATTTGCTTAAACAGCAACTTTTCTGAAAGTAAAGTGAATGTATTTGGTACTTGGGCAAGTCAAAAATCCAATTTTTTTTAACAATTTTTAAAAAAATCGAAAAAAACGATAAAAAAATTACAAAAAAACAGGAAATTTTACGCAAAATCACGTTTTTACAAAATACATTTTTTTAAAATGCTTTAACTCAAAAACGGAAAACCGCAAGAACTTGAAATTTTTACCAAATCTTTATATTAGCATTCTCTATATATGGTAACGTTTTTGAAGTATTTTGACTTATTTTGAATTATTTATAAATAATTTAAATTTTCGATTTTTGTAAGTTTTTTTTTTTTTTTGAAATATCTATAAAATTTATTTGGCTATTCGAAAACTTTTGAAAATTTAATACAAGATTTATTATAAGTTATACTAATTGTAATTAAAAATATTGGAGATTGTTTCACTCAATTTTTTTTTAAAAGCCCTTAAAGTTAAAATTTTTATTAAATATGTTAAAATCGCAATAATTTGCAAGTTATTTTGTAGTTGAAAATTCATAAAAAATTTTCTGTCTATAAATGTTTAAAATTTAAATTTTTACGAAATTGCATACTATTGCATTATATTTCAATTTAAATATAAAATACTACATTATTATATACCCATTTTAGACAAATATATGAACTCCATTCAGAATCGTTATTCCTATACAATGATATCTATCATTGCATTCAAATATAATAAATCCATTGTAATTATGACCTATCCTATAAACGAGGTGCACTCTACTTCCAACTGTACAACAAAGTGAAGCCCACCCGTTTTTTTTATTACATCCTTCTCCGTCACGATGGGATAACACAGAGATCCACGATGGTAATTTCCCGCGATCCAAGGAACGCGGAAAAAATAATATCTCCTCGGAGAACTTGATTCGAGTATTTCATTAATTTACCTCCCCCGTGGCATGTTTATATTTATATTAAATATAATATTATCATCCCTCGAAATATTTTCCCTCGGACGATAACCACGCTGTGGTGGGTGCACACTCGTGAGCGTTACTATAATACGCGTTTATGTACAATATAACCACTCTACTCCACCAATGCCTACAGTATTTTTTTTTTTTTTTTGTACCAATTATCCCCGTCTATTAACTTTTATTGTAATCCAATATGATATGTGTTGTGTGAACACACATTACACCATCGTATTTGCATACATTGATTATGTGTACTTTTTCATTTTTTTAGAAACTTATACTAGGTATGAATATACGTTTATTTCAATTATTGATTGATAGTATATATGTACATATTAGATAATGTTAATATAATAGTGCTCACGTCAAATCTGTATTCTTCTCCACATCTTGAAATGTAATTGCGGTGATCCTAAGTGTACCTATAAGACAGACAGCGATGGAATTTAGATGGGCTTTTGGATGAGTAAGGTTTTTCGACAACTATTTTGGTATGCAGTAGATATTCGATTTTATATAAATCCAAGTGATTGGTGGATTTTATAAGATCGACGAAAAATAGTAGGTAAAGACGAGTAATATGAAAATTGCTTAATATTATGAATATGAGGAGCGACCTGATGCCCAAAATCCGAAACAGAAGAAATAACATCTACACTTGAAGTAGAAGGGTGAAAACTACAAGTCACCATCCGTTATTACGGTTATACGTTTATCATATTGCTGGTAAAATTGAAAACTGGAACTGTTCTCAGTTAAATATTGGATTAGAATCCTCTTCATACTAATATGTGTAAATGATCAGGTAAGAAGGTTTACAGATAAATTCTGTGGAGTTGATGATTGACATCAGGTTTGAGAAAAAACTAGAAAAAATATTCATGCTTTTGATATAAACTGGTGGAGATTTTGGTAAATTTATATACTTAAGTGTGACTTTCAGTATTGATTGGAAGACTGCTTTTACTTAAGTCATCATCTTGTATGTGGAGAATTGAGTACCGATTTGAACTTATAAAATATTTTATGTTTCTTTTCCTTTACCTGGAGTGAAAAAGAAAATGATGATAGATATTTTATTATTACTTTTATTTTCATTTATAATTATAATTATTATTATTATTATTATTATTATTATTATTATTATTATTATTATTATTATTATTATTATTATTATTATTATTATTATTATCATTATTATTATTATAATTATTATTATTATATTGTTATATTGTTATTTTTTTTTTCCAGGGAAATATAACTAAGTGCATCGTTTTAACGCGTTAGTTTAATATAATACGCCAAATAATGATTGCAAAAACGCATTAAGTATGTTTTTGATATTTTAATATCTAATGTACCTATTTTTAAGTAGCCACTCTGTTATTTTACGCACCACCAAACATTAATTTATGCATCGTATGCGCTATACAAGTGTTTTTCGATAAAGTCCAATCTTCACAATAGCCTATTGTGTACACACGGGATGTTTTTAAAAAACGTTAAAATTATTCTTCACATAGACATTTAACATTATAATTATTTGCAGTTGAATTTAGGTTTAACCAGTAAGCCCTTATTAAGCTGTAATTATTATTGTTTTACAACCATCGGAACGGTATTTATTTATTTATTGTATTATCAGTAATGATTAATGTGTGTACTAGTATGTACTAAAACTATTAACATGTATGGTATTGTCCAATAGTACATAAATCTTGCACCATGAATAAATTATAATTATGAAATGAAAACATTTGTTTTTTATTTTCGTTATAAATAATATTAACATAATCTCGTACGTGCACGGTAATATTTATTTTTATCAACTGTACGCAATGATGAATGTAATATAATATAAGCCACGTACGTACGATTTCGATTCCTTATATCGAACGACTGAATTTATTCTCGTATATATTATACCTTCGTATCAATGCGTAAGTAGTGTATACTGATATTTTTAATATTTTTGTAAAAAATAACCAAGATGTCGTGTTATATTATAATATAGGGTCATCGACCACTATGTATCTATATAAATATATATCAAATAGACCGACAAATACTAAATAAATTATTTTCTGACGGACAAAGGGTCTATTGTACAAGCGTATATATACCCTCTTAAGCGAGAGAGAATGAAGTGGAGATCGGTCATCGGGTGGTGATATGAGGGTTGTGCGAAGGACAGTATAATGGTGGTCATGTGAACGAACAACGAAATAATTCCTGGTCTGCCTGGGATTAAGTTATGCGGATCACGTGGCTCCTTCTGGCGTGACAGCTTTTTCGACCATCCTTTAGCATGCTAAATAATTGAAACATCGAACGCATCAGTATATCAGTCACGTTTCACATTCAACAGAGCGTTCTCCATCCCCTACCCTCTGGTGGCCTTCAAAAATCACGGAAGATAACTGACGTTTAATCTGCAGTTCGAATGTAGTCCGGTCATAAATGACACCTAAGAGAGGTACATTGGACAAAACTGTTTTATTTTTTATTTTATTTTTTATTATAATATTATTATTATTATAAATTAAATATGTACAAATTAAATTTTTCAAAGTTAATATTTCAAAAATGCAATTTCAAAATGTTTCAACAACTATATTATATACGAGTTTATACGTATGCATACTGTGCATACTAATGTATCTTACCCTCGAAACACTTGAAAAGTGTCGCTTACTATTAGATTTATACTTTTTATGTAAGCTCTTTAGAAAAAATTGTGACTGTCCTGGTTTTTTAAGTCGTTTCTCTTGATATACTTACTCGCAATACTCGGTATACAAATATATTTATCTATATAACTAATAATTATCTAATTAACTAATTTATCTAATAACAAACTATGCAATTCACACCCCCTCCCCTCCAACAGATTATACCATTTGTTGTATATTGTTTTTATTAAAATTATATCAATTTATTATAAATTATAGTCTACGTATTATATACCACAATATTTGTTTATTGTTACCTGTTTATTAATAAAATACTGTATTAGTATTATAATTATAATTTAGAATCATCATCAAAGGTAAACCAAATTATATTTTGAAAAAAAATTATTATTTTATTTACGTTATTTATGTAGAACGTATAGATCAGTTAACTTATACTTCAATGGATTTAAAGTTGAAGTTTATGAAACAAAACATAATAGCTTACTAATTATTAATAATCGACACATAATGATAAATAAATAACCAGATTCGCTCTACTGTAAAGTAGGGAGTGGTGTGAACTTCGTTTAAAGGATAGGACATATAGGTTGTTATAAAGGATAATCTATTAAATTTGAATGTAATACTAGATATCATTGTATACAAAAAGTGATTCTGAACGGAGATGATTTATTAGTCTAGAACGTAATATTTTATAATATATGTATTATGTAATAATAAAATTGTAATATTGTATCAATATTTGAATTTTCAAAGAGTGTAAAAATAATTGTGTGTATGTATTTCAATAATTTTTGGACAACCGTAAGAAAAACTTTGGTAGAATCTTCTATTAAATTTTCGAGTATTTTTTCCTGGCTAATTTTTTTTTTATCAACAGTTGTAAAAAAAATCGAGTATTTCAAATACCTATAGACAGCTAAAAAATTAGTAAAATATTTTAAATAAAATTATTAAAAGAAAATGCCAATATTATGACTGGTAAAATTTTCAAGTTTTTACAACTCATACTTTTTGAATAATAACAAATATTTAAAATCGTTATTTAATTTAATTTTTTATAAAAATTTAAATTTCAGACGGTCATAAAAATGTTTTCTTAAGATCGGGTAGAATTAATTATTTAGTTGTTTGAAAAAAACTTATGAATAACCTTGTGTTAATATTTTGAACCTTAAGTATAAATATCAAAAACTTTATGAATTTTCAACTACAAAATAACTTGCAAATTATAGAGATTTTGACATATTTTATAAACATTTGAACTTTAGGCCCTTTAAACTAACGATATTCGAATTTTTTTAAATGCAATAATTACAACTTATAATTAATCTTATATTATAACTTTCAAGATTTTTTAGACAAACAATTTTTTTTAATCGGTATTTAAAAAAAAAAAATACTTAAAAAATTCTAAAATTTCAATTTTCTATAAATAGATCAAAAAAAGTCAAAATACTTCGAAAACCTAATTATACATAAAAAAGACATTACCTAGCGTTATATTAACAACGTTCTAATAAAAAGTCTAAGTACTTGCGGTTTTTGTTAGTTGGAGCATTTAAAAAAAAATTTATTTTGACAATATGTGGTTTTGCATAAAAATTCTGATTTTTTCGTAATTTTTGTATTATTTTTTCCAACATTTTTGATAACTATTGAAAATTTTTAACTTTTAACATGCCTTAATAATCTAATACAATCTACATTCCTTTTCAATTCAGAAAAGTTGTCGTATGTGGAAATCGAAGTATTTTTACTGCTTCAAAAGTTGTCGTCAAAAACAAAAAAATTTAAAAATATAAAAACAAAAATACTATATTGTATAATCAATACATTCATATCTCTATCCAAAATTTAAAATAAATAAAAGTGAAAAAAATATTTTTCAATTTTTCAAGAAGATGAAAGTTTTAAGTGAAATATCCTAAACTCATAACAGTCATAACCCTGTAATATATGAATAAATATAGATGAAAACAATTATAAAAGTCCATTCTGTGAGCGTGCCCAAGTCCGGATTTACAAGCTTATTATAAACAAAAAACTTTAATTCCGTATACACTTAGAAAATAATTTGGTAACTATTTTAAATGTGTACGAATACTTTCTTAGTCGTTAGTAATTTTGTAATCTTGTGTAGTAATATTGTATACAATATAATAATATTAGGCAACATATATTAGGAAATAAATAAATTAATAATAATTAAAAAAACCTGAAAAAATTAAATAAATAGATTAAATAATGGTATGTTTGCGCTTGTTTTTTTGGCTACGATGAATCTCTATATTACATATTTATGTTGAATATTGAATGCTCAATGCTTATATTGTGAAAGATTTTTACACCGACTAGTACCAATATAATTTTAATAGCTTGATCAACAATTATAATTATATAATAATATTATAACGTGAACGTCTGGTAAATAATTGACGGAACGAATGGTGATATACGGTTAACCTCACCAAACGTGAACGTAATAATAATAATTATAATAATTAGAGTTATAATAATTATGTTGCGTGTGATTTAGCCGTGTAAAGGAGCCAGCAAAAAAGTGAAATATTATCATACGCCGTTCGGAAAATAAACATTATGTTACTATACGTACGCGATTTTGTTCACTACGACTAATAATTGTTGCGTATATAATACAAGTGATGACATGATTCGCATATCCCGATATCAATACAAAAATTATCATATAATATAGTAACCGCAGTTGTTTACAAACGGCTTTAGTTCGTGCATCGCATTCCATCGTCACCGCCGCGTCGTACCATAACCCGGAGAGTTTTATTATTATTATTATTATTATTATTATTATTATTATTACCGAACCCATTTCATGTTTCCGCGTAAACCGTTTGGCACCAAACTATTTTCGGACAACAAAGGTGCACACAATACAATACCTACACACACCGAAACTTTGAGAAACGCACCAAAAATAAACTAATCAAAACAAAATAATAGTATACGATATAATACGATATAGTTGCGTATAATACATTGTAGTTTAACAGTTGACCCCCTCGATCAGATCTCTGTGCGGTTAGCATTGCACGTATTGACGTATACAACGTCGCCGCCGAACGGGCTTGTTTTTATATGTTTTTCCAATAGTTTTTTCATCAATCCGTGACACCACGCTCGTCACCTACGTCCAAGTATTTATCGCTGTACTTCCGCATCGCATCGCAATGTATTACGCATCACTATTTATAGAATATACTGTGTACGACGCGAATTACTATATTTAGATAAACATAAACTAACATAATACACGCAAGTCATGGACATTATTATAATAGGTGTAATAAATTAAAAGTAAACATATCTATAGTAAGAGAACACTTAGCTAGAATACACATGAATGCCAGATAAACCGATGTGCTGCACACGATGACCACCAAAATAACTATCCAAAGGAACCGCAAGGACAACCCAGGTCTAGCCGCATATACAAGGGCCACAGATCAGCAACGAAGTCAGACGTATTCACCCATCCAGTACAAACCGTTGACTTACTTGGTAAAGTATTAAACAGAATATTTATAAATACTGTGAATAATATTCTAAGTATTTTATCAATCCAACTTTATCGTTTAAAACTTAATCATCGGGTTACCCTGTGAAGGTACGTAACAGCAAAATCCATTCGTTGTCGACCAATAGGTACACGCATATTATTATACATATAAATACAAAACGAATGACGTGCATATCGACACGGTATTGAAATTAGTTATAGTTTAAGTCGTTTTCCAATGGCTTCAACCAGTAAGACGATGAATCTTCTGTGTACAAAAGGAAGCAGATTTCCCCAACACCCATCGAATAAAATATTTCAAAAACTATTATAGCAGATAGTCGAGATTTGGTACCGGTTACATTTTAAAAACATCGGTTTTTGTTTCTCTTAATATCTGCATGCATTTCCATAATTTTTTTTTTTAAAACCCCATTTAGATATACTCTCTTTTTTTATCTTTAAAATGCGATAAAAACCATGTATATCACACCAGTACGCAAATGTGTATTATATAAATATGTTTATTAAATTTGATTTAAAAAAAATGTTTTTCAAACACGAAATAGATTAAAAGTTTATTATCATTTATTTAAATGCAAATTGTACATAAAATACAAACATGCATATTATGTGCTTTTTGGAAAAATAAAAATATATATTATGTGGTACGCGGTGTGGCGGAACGGTTTGCCGCCATCACTCTCTGCAGTGCTGCGGTTATAATCACCGCCCGGCCCTGCTAGCAGTCGGCTGGGTGACCACACGGCTCTATAGCGGCGTCGTCCATGCCTACACACATACCCACATAAACCCCCACAGCTACTTTTCCTATTATAAAACACACACGGAGGGCTAATGACCTCAGTTGCCGGGCCGTCCCTAAAAAATAGACCAATTAAAAAAATACATAGCTATATAATGTATGTTTCCGTTATTTGCATTACGAAAACGTTTTGTTTACACATTTTTAACAAAGCATTATTACAAGAACGATTTAATATTAAGTTAGTAACTTAAAATAGTGTGAAAAAATGCATTCAGTTCTTTTTATATTAAAAATCATTATACTAGTTTAAGCTTGTTATTCAAAATGTAATAATTTCTAAGTAAATACTATGAATATTATTGTGCTTTTGAAAAATGTTGCAAATAAAGTACCTACGCACACTTGTTATGAAACCAAATACTAGCTCGGATACCAAAATACAAAACCGAATTATTATTATTTATGTTGTTTGGAATACAATAATTGTAACTACATTTTAATTAGAAAAATAAAAAATATTCACAAATGAGTATGTAAATATATTGAATAAAAATTATGTAAAAATAATCTGCATGCGTTCTCATATTCGTTTTACAACTAATATATTATAAATAAATTATATATATATATATGCAGCAAACATCGACCATTATGAAATATTTGATTTATTCGATAGCGGAAAATATGTAAATATATATTGAAGGAATACGAATCGTATCATAATCCGACAAGAACATGACTCGAGAGCCTACCACATATGTGCGGTGATGTGCGGAAAACCTACGCGAAGGTATGTTGGAAAATTCAAATCTGTTTTGTTTGGATTTCAGACCAAAACTTTTCATTTATAACAAGACGTCCGTTCCATCCCCGTAATAGGACTTTGACTTATAAGGATGACGATCAATTCCAAAAGGCTTGGCAAATATATGGATAGAAATATACACGAAAGTATAACGCCTGGAAAACAATGTATTCATTTTTGTATTTCCGTTCTCATGTGTTTACCATTATCTTTAGGGGCGCGGAAGCGAGCGAGGATAAATGTTTGTTTCCACGTCAAATTATTCAACATATTATATTATATCTGATGGGTTTTTGTGTTAATAGGATCAAAACAGTAGTGTACGATATTTGCACTGGGTTTTTGTTTTGTTTTTTTTTCCATTCGTCCATCATTGGTCATTATAATAATTATTGTTATAATATGTTTATAGGTACTGCAGAAAGCATTCGAAGTGCCGAATCATTATACCAATCCATTAACGCAAAATACGTGTGTGCCAACAAAGAACAAAGTAATTAGAACCGTGCTGTACAGCAAGCCATTAAAATTTTTAAAAAGATAATTGCATTTTTATCCTTTTATTGTATGTACTAAATATACTTTAAATATAGTATTAATGTATTATGCTGTGGGCATAAATATCTTCGTACTTCACTGTTACGAAATAAAGATATTTATCGATCACGTTTCCAACGTTCATATTATACATTCTAATCGCGTTTTACAGGAACAATAATATTATAATAAGCAATTAGATAATATAAATGAATGTAATATCATTTTTACCGGACAAATGATTTGATTGGACTTCGAGTGATTATTTATCAATTTATCATCTATATGTAAAATTATCATCGATCAGTGATTTTCAAAACATAAATTATGCGTCAGACAGGGCGAAAAGTATTTAAGTTATAAGAAAATAACGTTGTTCGGGAATGCGTAAAAACATTGTATATATATATATATAATTGTTGATATAAATATTATATGACAAAAACCTATTAAAATTAACAAGTCCTCCGTAATGATAATACTCAAATGTTATAGTCGCTCTCAGATGTTTTTTTTTTTTATACTTACTATAATATTTTGCAGGACTATAAAAATTATGCGATATCAACTTTAAAAAATAATAATAATAAAAATTCTACGTGGATAAAAAGTATACAATATACCGTAAAAATTTTGCTGATAAATAAATATTTCTTTGAAGTAAGGCAATATAAAATAAAATCGAGTGATCCGGAAAATATCTAGAACTTCCGCTAATTCCATGCATAAACCGCTAGTATTCATTTCAAAAAAATCACTTATTTATCGGCAGAACTCATTAATATTATATTACTTCGTCCTCGATGAACTTCAATTAGGTCGACTCGTTCAACTAATGATTTTTTTTCATCATTTTTTGTGACATCCGTCGGTCGTGACGAATTTGTTCGTGTTAACGTAAGTTACGTTTACCTAGGTATAAGTAGTAATACTTATACCTAGGTAAACGAAACCAGGGATTTCTCCGAATATTCTGCCGTAGATACGAATTGTTTAGTAATCTTTATTAGACTTAATTGACGGAATAATGTTATATTAGCTGCTTCTTTTAATAAAAAACATAAAATGGGAAAACATTTTCATTCCCTTCCAAAACTTGCAGCCAAGCTTGCACAATCAGAGAACCTCTATAGCTCCAACTATAAATCTATTCCTTAATCATTCTAATCACTATATTATATTATTTACTATATTATTATTATTAGTAGTAGTTATATTTAGCTGTTAGGTATAACTGATTCTATATCACTTAAGTCCCGAATTACATACTTTACTTTTAAAACTGAATTTCTCATCCAAATCTACAGCTAATTGCTTGTTATATTTAAAACAATCAATAATAATTGTAGTTGTTGAGCAACATAGTGTATACAGATGCCTAACTAATAAAAGACGAAATAATAATAATTCAATAATAAAATAATCAATTACCAATAACATTGTATCTCTACTGATGCTAGACTATGAATCAAGCTTATATTATTATTATTTGTTCATTATATTGTTCATGGGCTTTACTAAATCTCAGATATAAAATCTACCATTCAATATATATTTAAAAAAATACAAATTTCCATTTTAAATCCATTATATCTCATTTCATAATTACTTTTTCGCAAACTTTATATAAATATATGTTATGTTATAACTATAAGTGATATTTAAATTTTTTAATTTTATCTATCGTTTGGGTATTAATTTAATTCAACATTTTTGATATTTAATATCTTTGCTTTGGCACACAGAATCGAAAACCGTTATGGAGAAGTAGTGCCCTGAAACGCCTGGTTACCTGGAAACATATTGATATGTTTTTATATGATTTTAATAATATACGAAAATAAATAATTTATATAATATAAAATAAAAATAAAACATAAAAAATTGTATAACAATTATAGCAGTCGTGTTTTGTTGCGGACAGACAATATACAAAGTATTGAATCCGTAAACTTTTTATTGTAAATGTTTTATTGAACAATACTGCGGCAGCAGAGTACAAAAATTAGATGGTAAATATAAATGCGGTGAACGGGACCGTGCGTGGTGGTTCGGGTACATGTGACGGTGCTTGCCGTGATTGTACACCGTCTTGCCTAATGAGGTCCCCACCGGAGGCAAACTTATTCCGCGGTTCCCTATCTGCAGTAGCACACTCATGTCCTACGCCCACCCAGCCTAATCCCAAGAGAGAATGAACAATGAAGTTCGGGTGGACGTCAGGACAGCGTTGTTAATAGAGAGCTGGGTTGTCGGTGACGGCTGCTAGACTTGTTGAAGGTAGTCAGTCGGTCTGACTACGTCGGAAGGTAGGCGGCTTGGCTGGTCGAACACAGTTGACTTGAACCGTCTTCGGTGTGGTTTCTTCTTTTCGTCCTAGTGTTGGTACTGCGACGACTGGAAGAAAACTGATGCTGGAGCATAATATCCAGGGGCATTTTCTCGTGTTGTGGTTGGCCGGTCCGCGATTCACGATCTTCCTGGAGTTCCTGGGCTCTGATTGGCGAAGACGGCGTTTTGGCTTACTAGTCGGCACGGTGATTACACTACTCTTCACTAATGTGGCCGAATGGTTTATATTTGGCCTCGAAAATGGCCGATTTCGTCTTGCACCGTTTAGGTCCGAGGGTGTTCTGTTACAATCTTTATTTTTTATCTATTACCCAACACATCTCTTGTCAATACACCAATTATATATGTTAGCAAAGACAGGAAAGACATAAAATTTGGTACTTCATTGCAGACTCGTATGCAATATGATTCCCACCGTTCGTGTTTCATTCTTAACTAATGGCTCCTTCGTTTGTGTAGATTTAACAGTATAGTGCATAAATATTTAACATTTAGGTAATATGAATATTTTTTTAATTTCAATATTGTACATTTTTTTGGTAATAATCTACATACGAACTTGATTTCCATTTTGATCAAATGTGAATAAAGGTGACAATGAAAAGTCGATATCGTCAACTCTGTATGCCTTGTGGTTGTAATGCGTAATTACTGTGAAACCACATTATGCAGCCATTTTTTCTTGTTTAGTATATTTACCATTTGTTTTTGTTTGTTACCAATGTCGGTCATAATTTGAATAACAGTTTGAACACGCAAAACTTTATGAGAAACTTCACAACACATATAAAGACCATTTTCATACTCGTCAATTGTTGTTATATATCCCGGCCAAACTTCAAGACTGAATTGAAGAATCAACACCTTTTTATTTTTGTCATAACAACTTCTACCAAATTCAAACAAGCCTAAAGTCTTCATTATTGAACGAATAAAAACATTATAAAAATGTATACATTCCCATAAAGAATTTTTACGTTTAAAAGCTATAGTAATTGTCACATCAGATTCATCTCTTAATTTTTCCACTAATGTCGTTACACTGTCTGGTAGTATTATTGAAACTTAAAGCAATGTTCCATCAAATGTCTTCACCGGGAATAATTCTCGGTATTGACTGACCAAATAGAACCTTGCAGATTTACCGTCAACCGAAGGATCAAAATCGACTCTATACTCATTACTCATAAATACCTTTATTCTCCTAAAACTTCATTTTTATATAATTTGATGATAATTGACACATTTGATACTGATTTTTATTAGACTTTTTCAAGACTCTACATACAACTGGAGGTTTTTCTTCTTTCTGCGTTTCAATGGATACAGCTAATTAAAGTTGAGTTGGTGGTACAAGTGATTTAGGTATCATGGAAATAGTACTATTCTGGTGTAGCTTCTGAACTCTTAATGACTTCCAAATTCCTTAATTCAAGTTTTGAAAATGTTGATATATTTTCTCTGGAGTCTATATATTCAAGGTTTGGTTTTTGTAGGTGCATGAGCTAATAATGCCCGTCTTCCTCAAACACTTGTTGTTGTCCAGCGATCAGAGCTGGAACATTAATAATTGGAACATGAACATCCGATGGTATCTGGTCAATTCTTCGTGAACAATTCATCGCCAACAAATTTATCGTGGGTCAAATTCATCGTCGTAAAATACATTGAGAACCACAGTTAAATTAAATACATATGAAATTAAATTCAAATTGATTAATAAGGTAATCAGTAGTACAAACTATGTATATATAAATATGTCTATACCTACCTAATCTGGTAAAATGTTGATTTAATGACTTGAATTAACTTGTGATGATAGTCTCGATTATTATATACGTAAAGCTAATTCAATAAATACAAAAATAAAACTCAAACTTTACTGTTAAAAAAAAAAAAAATAAGAATTATTGGTAGTTCCTAAAAACTTTACCATATGGTGCTCAGGATTTTGTTATTTTATGTGGTTACAATCTATACATTCACCAATATATAATCTGGTGTTTTTATGGCATTTTTAAAATTGATCTTGTATTAACGTTCAATCTTCAGCTTCTTTTGGAAAATAAACATAATTTTTCAGTTTGGTTGTCAAACTTGTGGTAACACTTTTAACTATCCAACATAAACTTAATTGGTTAATTTCTCATGATATTACCATACCATTTATGGGAATTTACTATCTATAATTAATAATAATATATTCAATATACATTTTTTAAGTAATTATTGTTGATAATATTATTGCTATTAAGTGACTTGAAAATTTGATGATACATGAAATCTCAATAGCAGTTAGAAGCTAAAGGACTGAGGGAATTAGTAAACCTTGGTTGGTAAAATATGAAATGTGACTATTTGAAACTAGGCCTAATAAAATATCAAGTACTGTTTCTATAGAAAATTATTAATTATTTTAATGATATGTATTTTGTATAGGTACAATATTTTGTTACAACAAATTAAGAATTACTTATAGATGCTTAGATACTAGTACCTTTTATAGAATTCCCAAACAGAATAAAACCGAAATGGATTTTTAAAATTACTTAAGTATTTTCTTGGTAAAGGTCTTTCCACAAATTGAACAAAGTTAATTAATTTTAATAATTCTTCCATTTTACAATAAATAAAGTATGAAGAAATATCCTAAATTATTTCATTTAGTTAATATAGTTTTATTTTGATTTTAAAAAAAGAACAACATTACAAGTTAATCAAAGTACGATAACATTAAAATAAACATTCTCGTTATAGCTTGGTGATGAATATTGACCACTTAACTTCTAGACTAATTTATGAACCGACAGTCCCATAACTTTGACTATGCATCGCAAAGTTATGGGAATTATCTAATATGTCACCTAGTATAATTTAGGTGCTCCTTAAAATGACTATGTACACCGGCCCATGTATTATTATTTATTGTATTAATTGTGTAAAGGCTATACCGGTTTTTTGTAAAAACATGCAAAAAAGAGCACTAAAATATTGTGTGTATGCTGCAGGTTACGTGAATGATTTTCGTTATGTTCGTCTGGATTTGTGTGACATAACCTATGTTATTATATTCATAGGCACAACTAGACTACTACACGTTTACACTCAAATATTGGGAGCACTGAAGTACGAGTACAGTTTATTTTATTATAATATACGTACCTATATTGTTTTGTAAAAAATTAGACTTCGTTCAAACAATGAAAGTGAGGGGTTTCGCGAGAACAATGACAGGTTTTATTAGGCATACATCATATAATATTTTATATTATATGTTGTATACGTGATGTACGCACACACGATATAAAAGCTGATGATGACCTTTCCAAATTGTATGGGAAAATAAAAGACCCATTTCAACCACCGCAAATAATATATATAATGGGGTTGAGAAATAAATTGAAGGGGTTTATATTTTGTACATTCACGTAGTTTCGTGTAAAGTGTGTTTGGTAATTCGTTTATCAGACAAAGTAGTGCCGTTGATGATCGTGTAGCGGCGGCGATGATAGTGGTAGTGGATGTATTTTGAATACTTTATGCGTATAAACCGTATATATATATATATATATATATGTTATATACCTCGTAAAACAAATAATAAAACCACGGAACAGATGAAATCGATTACAATTGGCTGTCTATTGTTTTATTTTCGTTTCGAGTACCTGGCTCCCATTTAATACAAATGCCACAACATTTAGACGCAACAACGTATTTTGCCACAAATTGATTCCGATGGAGCACTAACACGCCATACAACGTCAATGTCCGGCCAATAAATCGAAGCATGTTAAATGCCCGGAACGGACGATATATTATTAAATATGTTAGAAACGCAGTATACATACAAAATACCTAGGAGAATTCGAATGGTTTTCCTCACGGATGGGAAAAACGTTAATAACACAAGTGTACTTTTCAGAAAACATCAAGTATGAGCAAGAACAGAAACTATTTTGAAACTGTGTTGCAATCAACAATAATTTTACTTGATTTTTACCTGATTTCAAATATTCTGTAAAATTTCTGCAATCAGCTATTTATTATATTTGTACTTTTAAATTATAAATTCGGGATCATCGAAAACGTATATCCCATACACAAGTTTCATGATATTATACCTATTTGGGCCTCCGCCCTCCACACAAGTCTCGGTGGAGTCTAGTCGTATTACATTATACATTAAAAGTATTCAATAACTTGATTATAATATTCTAGCGATAAATAAATGACAATCTCGTCAGCGCTTTCGATGCAAAATGTGGCTAGAGAATCGACTAAGAAATTATTGATTTTGCTATGGTAATAGTCTAAAGCTCTAAACAGTCTAACACAAACACCAGTTTTTCAAAAATAATATGGTAAGTGTTTAATATTTTAATAAAATAACGGTTTATTCGATTATAGTTTTTATAAATAATAAAAAGATATTTGATAATATTATGTTGGCAAAATACCTAGTTTAATTTCGTAGAAATTATCTTATGAGCTTAAATTTATGTTAAAATCAGGATCCGGCAGAAGGGCTAATTCGCCGATTTATATAATAAAACCGCGTTAGAAAATCAAATATGAATATTTTTAGAGGCTAAATAGAAGAAAAACTATTATAAATAAAATTCTAAATTATATTTATAAAACTAAAAACAATTAAAACCAAATATTATTAATAATTTTCATTTGACTTTGATAAACACTACCTATATGAATTGTTATTCTAATATTATTGGATAATTGTAAACGAAATGGGTTATAACTTATAATTTATTTTTACTACTAAGGGTAATGCATACACATAAATAAATAATACCCCCCATAAGTCTAAATTTGTTTAACAATCGTTATCAACATTTATTAATTAAATAAAAAACATAAATAAATAACATTATACTGGATGTTAAAATCGTATTTTTTCTTGTCAATTCAAAGTTGCTTTTTCTAAAACTTTTTTTTATTCAGAATAAATAAACTGTTCTTATTTGTACGTTCCGTCAGCAAAATACGAAAACGAGTATCTAGTACTTGTAATAAATGTAATATAGAGTTATAAATGTCTTTCAGTATCTTTATCACTGTCCGGAAACACTCGTGATAGTGAATGCAAGAGAAATCAACGATGTGCGCTCAACATTTTTAATGAAAACGTTCGATGATTTACGACGAATAATAAACAAGCGTAAAGATTACTAAGAGGTATTTGTTTTATTCAGTGAATTCTTTTCACGACTTGACAGGTCATTGTTCCCTGGGTTTTCAGTCAACTATTACAAGAATTTAAAATAATGAAAGGCTCTTTTTAAAAAAAGAAAATGGTTAAACAATATTACTATTATCATCATCATTTTTTATACCACAGAAATATATAACACAAAATTCAAGGAAAAACAGTATTGCTTACAAATACGTGATGTGAAAAAATAATCCTGACGCGAAGCTAGGCGTACGATCGTATTTGGCGGATACTGTCTATATAAATATACGAATAATGACTGAGAATTTGAAATCTGTTATAATCTGCTTCTATCTTATCGGTCGCTGAATATGGCACATAGTTATTATTAAAGCGTTGAATTGTATAACAGTCGATTAATTAAAACCAACAATGCAAATTGAAAATGAATGCACTGCATATAAATTGAATGAACGGTATCATCCACAAAATTTCGATTACAACGATGAAAAACTATTGCTATTTATTAGAATGAAACATTATTATAGTTATGGTCAGGGTGTAACTATAGTTATAATTATGTATAAAAACTTATATCCTTATTTCTAATAAAAAAAAAAAAACTTAAATCTCAGATTTATATCAATAAATATAATGTAAATAATATTTTTCAATACCTTCATAATTAGAAAATATAATTTTCATATGCGTCATACTTAAGTTTTATTTAATTCCATATATTGAATCTACTTTGGAAAAAAATGTTGAGTCGACTATAATAGTTGTCAGAATTATTTAGCTGAAGTTATTAATCTAATTAATAACTTTAATTAATATAATCATAATAATATACTGTCACGAAAATATACAGTTGATTTTTTAACTTTTCTTGTTTGTTTTTTTTTTCATTGTTTACTCTAGCCATATAATTTGATTATAGTGGTACCTACCTGAACATAATATTAGAGAAAAAATTTAATTTATTTTCAAAAACGTGAAGTGGACCGAAAAATTGGTCGATTTCTCGTTTTCTGGACAATAGACACAGTTTACACAAAAAGTGTTAGTACACACAAAAAAAAAAACTGTCCATATTTCCATATAATAATTAATGTGCTAATTCTATTATGCATTTTTAACACGTATGTTGTTGAGAACGCTAATTTGCACCAACATAGAGAATCATTGTCAGGAGGGTGTGTGTACGAAAAACCAATTTTCCATTTCAAATTTGAGCAATTTACAATTATTCAACGAGCTTCAGTTTCACCTGGTGCTATCATAGTATTATATATTATACATAAAATATGGCACGTTGCATCTAATAATAAAATATTGACCAAAATGTTTTAATAAACGGGTTATACGTATAGAATGAATAAAACATGAATTAAAACGGTGGAAAAATAATTGAATTTTTACAGAATATTCAATTTATATAATATTCAATTTTTATCAACGTCACAGTAAGCGTTACACTTCAAACTATTATATGGTTTTTGGTGAGTTCCAAATGTAAATTATTATGAGTTAATACGATTTCCAGAACAATTTTGTTGTACAACATTTGCACAACAGATATTTTCAGAAAAACATTTTTATACATTCCTATATTGCTCACAAAATAATAAAATACTTTAACTATCGATCGGGAAATAATAAACTATTTTTCTTCGTAAATATATATTCAATAAATAAATCACGTTATATAAAGTCATATTAATACTATTTTAAATATATATATATATATATATATAATATATTAAATGAAATAATATATATAGGTACTACATAATATATAGAATATATATATTACTTAATAAATAGGTACTTAATAAATAATTCACCGGAATAAAATGATTGCATTGTTCAAACAAACTAATTAATAAAGTTAAAAGAAATTAATGGTATACATATTTAATATAAAGGCGGGTATCGGGAAACCGATATCGAATGTCGGCCAATATAATAAGGGATATCGAAATAATAACGAATGTAGGTTTTCTTTTTAAACCGATATTTGACTGATATTCTGTGAATAAAACCTCTAGTAACTTTGGAATACGTAAAAAATGCAATCATAACATTTTAAAAATATATATATTTTAAGTTGTTTTCAAATTTTAAAACCAAATAATGGTTGTAAATTTCAAATATCGGTTTATCGGATATCGGGAAAAAAGTCTTATCGGCTCACCTCTAATATTTGCATATGTTCGACGGCGAAACGGCAATTATGCAAAACTGAGAACAGTTATATTATTTCTTGAAAAATGCATTCTTATTACAATGATATTATGTGCACTGGTACATGCTGGGACGATGAAAAACCTGCGATATTGCGTAGGTACGTTTTGCGCATAAAACAGTACAAAACGGCATGCACGAGTAGGTATAGTACATTATGTTGCCGTGGTGTTTCAATCGTATAGTTTCTACAATTCTACATCGGTACTAGAGAAGTTCATCATCGAATGCATTATGCATTACACGAATGCGTGTTCCACTACTGCAGGAAACATCGCGTACAATATAATAAACTCGATATAGCACCGACGGACGGCGGTGTACGGGTATACATAAATATTAAATTTATATTTATATCCAAGTCGTATATTATTTTTAAAACGCACGGTACCGCTGCACGAAATGGCTTTTGATGAGCTTTTAGTATCAAATTGAAATAAATGAGCCTCTCCACTGTTGTCAAGCTCCAAAATTCAACCCTGAAATATCGTTGTAGAGCTATATTATATAAAGGAAGCTCTGCGGTTGTTGATGTCAACCTCGGTGTGACGGTGTATATATATATATATAATATATACGTATACCGCCAAAGTATCTATTACACCAAGTGAACTTGACCACTAACGGGCGGCGCTCAGCAGATAAGTATAAATGTTGTGTCGGGCTCGGATAAATTATTATCGTTCATATAACGTAAAATATTTAAGTAGATCGGACCAACTAAGTGAATTATACGAGTATATAGAGAGCACTAACCTATTGCGATAACATAATAATAGATTTGAAATGAACAAGTCATAAATAATGAAACTGTACGTCATATTACTACAACATAACATATATGGTAATCACGGATGACGATTCACTTGTGTAAACGAAAGTTTGTATCAATTATTATAACTTTAACGTTTAAGATTATAATATTGACAGTTACAGACCACTATGTACGTGCGCTGCGTAAAGAAAATATTTCTGCAGTTCGAATCGGTTGATAGTTCAACTGCAAAAAGCAAATCACTCCGAAACTGTCCAAAACTGTAGTTAATCAATACGTCGTCGTACCCAAACCATTTCGTCTAATTTTTGGTATTGATTGTGAGTGGTAATCATGACCTGTAACCGCTGTACTAGATTTATCCATTGTATATATTAAAACCACTTGTAACCAGCACACTATATGGTGCATGAAATGGTGCAGAAATATATAAAATACTCGAATATAATTAACCTGAGCCCGACCCGTGTCAAATGAAAAAGTTTATTAAAAAATATACTCAATAATCAATATTACTATAACCTCATTTTGAAATTTGTTCACGATAAATACTAATAAGTTACCGGTATGGTCATCGGTAGTAAATTTATTATCGGTACACACAAAAATGGGCAAATTTGATGTTTAAATCAATGTCCGAGCCGATAAAATATAGAAGGTACCTGTATATCATAATAATTAATATTATATTATAGATGCAAATTTGTAGTTTGAAAAAACAAACACCGTGTGTATAATATGTTTAGTGCACATATAATGTATATATATATATATATATGCGTGTGTGTGTGTGTGTGTGTGTGTATATGTGTGTTTTCGGGGGGAAAAAAAAAGGTTAGAATTTTTTCTAAATAATTTATGGAGCCGCGAGTTCCGCCGTTCTGGTTATGGTGCAGGACGCGTGAAATCAATTTACCCGAAAGGTCGGCGGCGCGTATATTCTTTTGCGAACATTCACCGGCTTCAAAAACGTTTCGCCGATCGTCGTAGCAACGTGCGCGTACAACTCTTGTCCGTTACCTGGTAGCAAATTAATTAGCGGTGCGATAAAAATGCCCCTTCCGCCCGGCGATTAAGGGCAACGGACAGTTTGACGGGTATATACGGATCGTTAGCGGATCGGAAACCTGGCTAATTGACCTGTTAAACTGCTGCTGCTGCTGCTTCAGGTGGGAAATTCATTTCAGACCGTTCGTCGGCCCGTGCAACCTAACCCGTAGCGGTTTCCATGTGCGCGGCTGCTAATGGCCCAGCGATAAATGCTATTTCCGCGCCGCCGACGGGTAATTTGTTCCGCGGACCACTTAATAATAATATATCGGATATAATTTTTTTTTTTTTTTCTAATCGATTTCGCCCGGAATCAACGAACATCCCATGAGTGACAGCTAGGGACAGGTCCATGGACACTCAATATAGGACGACGCGATGGCTCCACTGAACGCACTCGCTGCGCGATCCTGCAGAAAATACCGTATATGAGCTGCAACAATTGGAAAATAAAACAAAAACAGCAGCACACCGAACTAGTTGATCGAGTGAAACTTTGAGTTACATTAATAATGATAATTTGTACTTATATACTCGACAAAATAAATAGTAACGCGCTCAATACATGATACTAAATACGTTATTATTTGTTTTATAATATTAAAATGATCAATTAGCACAGTCAAGTTTGAAACTTAATGAAAATATTATCAGAGATCGACACGTTAATGAAATAACTATAAAAAAATGAGTGTTTCCAATAACTATACTATACTCATGAAAAATACATGCAGTTCAAAACATTTTGTTGCATAATAAAATACATTGAACGGTTATAACTCGATACTTTGAAATCCCTTAAGACCTGTGTTGATCAACAAATGTATTGATAATTTACCCACAGACTAAACATAACCAACCTAACGAATTAGGTTACGTTAATAATACATCGTACGAGATTTTTTTTTTTCAATAAGAACACTGTGAAAAATGCTCAGTTTAAATGTAGGTACATAAATTGTGAGGCATTATAATATACCCAACAAACTTTTTTGCAATAACCTATCAATATTCTTCGAATGTACAATCATTTTGAACATGTATTTATGTATTGTACTTAATTATTAAGGTAAATAGTATTTCCGTAGACTTATATTAATTTTTAATAGTATAAACTAGAAAAACTAGACGCGTTGACGCGTTGTGATCGAAAACTTATTGAACTTCACTTTACATTTTTTTTTCAAAAAACAAGGTGATTTTTGTTACAGTCGTAACATAATTGGTTTTACATTAATCAAAAAATCTAGATGAATAAAATAAATTATGGTAAAAATGTAATACAATATTTATGTTCATTGTAATGACATGGATTTCTAAAATCATTTTTTATACTCATTAACATAATACCGTATATTTTCTATTATTGCTGTGTTAAAAATATACTCGGTTTTTTAAAGAAAAAAAAATGTATTTACATTGACTAATGGAGCATTATTAAATGGAATACAGACCAATATTCACCCATCATGATATTTTTATTCATATTTTACGTTTAAAATTAATTTACATTGTTGTTATGGGTATATTTTCGAAACATCAATGATTGTAATCGGCACAAAACTGTGTATAAACATATAATTCAATAATTTCCTATGTTATTATAATTAATTTACGAAATATTTAGGATGAAATGAGCTTACATTTATAGGCATATTTGGTATAAAGTTATGTAGAATTAATAGCTGAAACGATTTTACAGAGTAACATGTGTTTATAGAATATTTTTAATAATTGTGTATGTATAATTAAACATTAATTGTAATTTAAAACGTTTAAAGATAAAATTAATGCTCCGGTAAAATTATAATTTACTCAAATTTAAATCTTAAATATTAACAATTGGTATAACACTATTCAGGAACTCATAACAGCCACTATATAAATTAATTACTCACTATAGAATTTCTAAATGGTTAACATTGAGAAAGATATTATTATATGATTTATAAGAATATGGTTAAAAAAAAAAAAAAATGCTTACACATAAGACACAACATTATACAGTTATTCACCAATGTTGGCCATCACCACTATAGTATAAAATAGTAGATAACAATGCAGCCGAGTACAAAACAATGATTATTATAAGTGTTTGTAAATATGATGTATAAAACAGAAAAAAAACAGTTTTTTGGTATCAAAAGGACATTTCATCAAACGACAAATTGGATAAATGGAAAACACACCCATGATTGAGATAAGTTTCAATGAATCTTGATACATAAAATAATGAAATGTGAAAAACGACGTTTTGGGAATAGCACTTTTGTAAATTAAAGTTTTCCTTGGTTGAAAGCAAATCGAAATCCAATTAGAGAAGTACCGAAATAACAATTAACGAAGAATTGGATGTGATCAATAAAGCAATCATCCGCCAATCAATTGTACAGCAGATTTCAATTCGTAAAAACGATAAAACAATTAATAAAACGTATAAGAGGATTGAATATACATAAAATAATTTTCTGTTTGTAATAAATGACTAAATTAGTTGCGTTTTTCGTATCCGATCAAAATAAATTGATAACATATAATATACACAACGGTAGTAGCATAGTAATTTTATATACGTTTAATGTATATATTACATTTTATGTGTTTAAGTGTACTATAAAATCAATAAAAAAAAAAGGTTCAATATTTAAATGTAACGTCTATACGCACATGTATATTACTTTCAATAAAATCAGACGCAGTGAATAAAATCGCGTTTATACGACCACAATAAGCGTATGGCGTATTATTCCCAAGTGGCAAATCTCCATAAGAATGTTATGGTATCGGTCATGATAACTCGAGAAATCGGCAACAAAAACGATTTGTGGGTGCTCCTCGAACATTGCGTCATAATCAATATCAAATGCTATTCGCCGTTCTAAAACCGAACACTATTGTAACGACGCAAAAACAGTAGCAGAAAACACAGATACAACAAAATGTATGCATAATTCAAATACATCTCAAAAAAAAAAAAAAGATGGACTATGAACTTGAAATTTGGCATATTATAGTAGTTTCTCTAATACTCTAAAGAATAAGTATAATAGGATTGTGGTTCCCAGTCAAAACTATTCTGTGTAAAGTCAGGTACTTATAATTATTCAGCTATAATACTATTATAATACTATATAAATAAATTGTAGATATTAATGCGCACAGATTGAGTGCGAAATCACTTGTGTTATATTATGTATTACGGGTAGAGTACGAAAATGGGTACCTATAAACAGTACAATGTATACATTATCCGACTGATGTGCTGTGAATAAAGTACGTATGAAGTAGAAAAAACCATATCATATTAATCTGAAAAGAAAAATTATTTAAAGATAAATTAGGTATTACTAAGTTATTATTTTATAAATTAAAAAAAATATCAAAAGGTATAGTTATTTATTGGGACAGTTCGAATTCGAGTGAAATATGGAATTGCAATGTATCCCCCCTAATTTACATTTATATTTATTTGAGAAACATTTACTTTTATACAGACATTATTTATTAACTTGACTACCGGAAACATCTTGTGGGTAATCTATATTTAATGCTAAGATTTTTTCATAAATTTCACTTTTTTAAAACAAAAGTTTAATAAACCAACAAGTGACCACGAAAACCAATAGCACCGTACTTAATTTTAAAACTACAATAACAGCGCACTCGTGACACGTTTATTATAATTTTATCCTAATATTATAATCTACAAAGTATACCTACAGTTGATATTTTTTACAGAATATTTTATCCTATTTTATTTTATCAAAACACTTTATCCACTCAAAGGTATATAATATAAAAATTACCCGGTTAATATACGAAATAAACGTTTTACAAATAATATTTTTGCTTTATCCAATAAACATGGATAGTGTTCACATTACCCGATTTTCTATCGTACTCTACTCGTAATAAATGTACAGTAGTTGACGTATTGTTTCATAGCACAAGAACGTGACAAAAAAACTTGTATTTCATTGTATAAAATATCATCATATTTTTTATAACAAATCAATAAAAAAAACAAATATTGGCATGGATGTGAATTCCCAATAACGTATAATAGGTACAGCTGCATTGATCTAATAAATAATAGTACCTACACTGAAAAAAAATTTCTTATTTTTTGATTTCAAAATATTATTTATTTTGTTGTAAAGCCTCAGAAATACGCGTCAAAGTTTGGTAGACTTCAAATCTATAATGATGTATATTTATCACCCCTAGCATATAACAACTTTTTCCGTAATGAAATTAAAATATTATATGTGTTATATAGCTGAAAGAAATATTGTTTGACACTTTATGCAATAATCATTTATACAATTTATTACATCTCATTGAACAGAAAATATATTTTATTGAATTTCATTCCCATTAACTTTGAAATAATAAGACAAGAATTCGCAGTCTTCAACTATAAATTCTTAAACCTTTACATTTATGTTTCATTGACACAGCAGAGTTTATTCTTTCAAAAAAGTACGATAATAATCGGTGTTTGAGTACTAAAATAATATCAAATATTTTTTTTCTGTTCTGCTAGTTGTGAGTGAGAAATATCATATCATCAATTAATCATAATATACTTATTTGTAGTCATATATCCAAATATTATTTTTTTATTTTCTCTTTCTTGTACCTATATTTTTGATGACAATTTTATACCATCCACATTTCGTAAACATTTATTTTTTATTATTATTATTTAAAATAAATAAATAAACAGTAAAAATATTAATCGATGTTTGATTGTTAAAGTCGTTAACTGCAAAGACTGAAAACATAATTTTATATGTATATTTTTTTAAAATTTTTTTGTTTATTGATCTGTTTTTTAGGGGATCGACAATTTAGCCTTCCGTGTGGGTTTTATGGTTGGTGGGTTTTTTTTTTACTTTAGAAGAATTGTAGTGGTTTAAACACATAAACAGTGTAGACAACACCACTAGAATCAATTACTTGTAGTCACCTATCCGATTTCTAATAGTGCCCAGCAGTGTAATCACTGAGAGTGACTACAACAAATAATTTCATCACATCATCCTAAAATGTTATACTTAAAATACTTAGTTCACTAACTTATACTTTTGAAATAAGATGTATACAAACCGTTTTATACCATTGTAACCATTTTATATAACAGTTATTAATTTTATTTGCCAGCCTAGTATTTATCATAACACCAACATATAGAGATCGTGACTTTATGGAGTACTTGAAAACTATATGATTTATTTTATAATTTATGTACCTACGTTTTGCATATACGTGATTAAAAACATTCACTTTCTAAATAAATTATTAATATAATATTGTTTTATGCATAAAATATCGACTATATCGTAGCAGTGACTGGATGGAATAAGCATAAAGTATTATGTACAAAGTACAAATATCGACAAAATATTACAGTTCAAATTGAATATAACTATAATATACTCGTATATTCTAGAGTCTGAACTGACAAACCATCTCCGTTTAGAATCGAATTTCGTTTACAATATAATACAAAGATACCTATCATTACATTCAAATTTAATACATTCATTATGATGATCTAACCTTTAATCAAGGTCCACTTCACCTCTTCTGCTATACAGAAAAGAAAGTTCCCGTCTGTTTTTTAAAGTTATCACTATCCAGTTCACTTCTTATTATAAAGGTTTTTTTCTTATAAAAATGATATTAATCTTTCGAGAAAATAAATTGCCTTTAAATTGAATTTTTATAACTTATAAATAATACTTTGAATATTATTCAAATTAAATGTATATAAACATTTAACCTTTAAAAAAAATAAAAAAAATATTGTTTTGGTTATAAAACTAGGGAAAATAACTATTCTGGGAAAATATAAATTATGTAAATTAGGAAACCGAGTTTATTTGTAAATTAAAAAATAATTTGCTGTCATTGTCATAAATAAGATATGAAATATGATCCTAATAATATATATATAAAAAAATATGTTAATACATATTTACTAAACATTTACAAAACGTTCAAAATTTCAAAAGTAATTTCTAAATAATGCAGTCAATTGTAAAATAAAGTTTAAAATAATGGTAATTTAAAGTTTTGATGTAAAATAATTAAAATGTAAAATATTATGATTTCAATACAACCAATTTTATGATACGCATTTATTGGATAGTTGTATTTATTTATAATTTGATTTGTTTTTATACACAAAACAAGGTGTCATTTACAGGTCTGCAGTTTGCTTTAACAACATAGTTTAAATATTAAATTATAAACAAATTATTGAAAAACTATACCCAAGTATTATATACGTCATTGTTAGAAATTTATTATAATTTTTTTAACTATAAATATATGCCTACAGCGTTTATTTTATAACCTTTTCTAGTCTCCAAAACTAACGTTTAAACTATATATTACAGAGTTCAATTCAATTTTAAAACGGTATAAAATCAGTTTGGATTAAAAAATTGATATTCTCATGGATAGTTTTTGTAAATGTTTGATATATGCACACCAATAATTTGGACATTTAATATGAATCTTTATTTAATCACTCTATATGTACATATACTTATACTATAACATATTGAAAAATAATAGATACATATTTTTTGTATTAGTTCTCGGCCATGATAATTGCTTACACCTATTGTTTTTATAAATAATAATATACATTATATTACATGTGGTAACAAATGCTATATGTTTTACCATAACTATGGGCATCCTCTGGGGGAAGGAAGAAAGTCGGGGCACTCGTTCCCCTAGAATTTGAAATTGGTTTTCCCAAGGATCTAAAATTAGCAATAAAAAATTTAAGTTAAAATACATAAAACAATATTTACTTATTATTAAAAAATGTTACCCCCTTAAATATTTCTGGAGACGCTCATGCCTATAGCTGTACTGTTAACAGATTATAAAAGTTCATTTGTTTTCTGGGTGTAAATAACATGAGGAAATCAAAGAATATTATTTTTATCAAGCTGTCACGGTTATCACTAAAACTTTATGCTATCACAGAGATAATAGATAATTATTACTATTGTTTTAATCAAAATGATAATATTATTACTATAAGCATAAAACCAAAATTTACAAAACATGTTCTCATAAATATTGGTATTCGGGCAGAACACCTATTTTATGACATTTGCATGGTATGGACGTATAGAATTAAACAGGTTTTTCCTAAATAGTAAAAATGAAAACAATTAAAGGGCCTCACTACTGCCGTCAATTTTAGCTCAAAAGACATTAAGTTTTGACAAAATTAAAGTTAGTTAATGTTGTCCGATTTTGATTCTGAAAAAAAACTTGAACTCGACAGAAAATTGTCTATAGAATACATAGAACACATTGTAAAATTTAATTCTTATACTGTTGTAAACTGTCACTGAAAATTAGAAAATATGAGTTTTTCCAAATCATAATTAAAATTAAAATTAAGATTAAAAATGGAAAATGTCTCGTACGATCTACAGACATTTTTCTGCTGAATTCAAATAATTTTTCAGAATCAAAATCAGGCAACGTTAATTTACTTTAATTTTGTCAAAACAAAACGTAAGTTGGCATAAAATTCATCTGGTGAATTTTATTTTGTTATCGAGTCAATAACACGTGCATGCGCGTACGTGAGTGGTACCCGCATTTGAGTTCACTTACATTAATAATCATTTACAATCTCGGGCAGCTATTACGTTATTAGATATGGCCTAAATGTAGCCACTTAAATATTCGTCGTAGCGAGGCCCCTTAAGTATATTCATAAATTATTTTTATATAATTATGTAAACCGTGAAATATTTTAATTTTATCACTTAATAAACTGACAAATTTAAATATTTATCTATACATTTCCAGATTTTTATGATGAAAACATAAATTATTTTATACTTTTATTTTAATATTGTACTGTCGGTGAATTGATTTGCTACATCAAAATCAATGTGTGTTCCTACTTCTCATAGATCGCCTCATGAAATATACCTGAAATGCAAACAAAATATAAATTTTGACTATTTATGTTATTTACTAAATTGCTATACATGTATAATTATTATTATTATTTAAAAAATAAGTCCGCAATAAAATATTAGCAACAATCATATTCAGTTTCATTGAAAACAGTTTAGTTTAGTTTAGTTATAAAATATATACTAGAATATTATGTTTAGTACAACTGCGATAGAACCGTACATTACACTCGTGTGATAAATTTCAACTTTTCAATTATAGATATTAAATTGGAAAATATCAATTCATTTCATGTGCAATGTATATTGTAAATGATCGCGTTACGTTTTGTATATTTATTAAGTGTTCCGCAATATGTAATAAATATTATAATTATAACAACACTACTATTAAGAAAATAAATTTATAATAGTTTATACTTTTCTAGTACTCCAAGTACTCTACTTGTTCTTATTGCAATTTATAAAATAGTATACATACAGACATACAGTAAACTCCTTCTTTATAAAGGGCATTGTAGATATTATTTTTGTCAGAGTTTTACAAAAACATATATAAATTATATTATGTATATAATATGTACACGATTTACATAATATATATACACACACACACACACACGAATAAGGCACTTTTTTTACACGTGAGTTTCATAATATCCAAAGTCATTCCGCTCCGTCGCTCCGTAGATAATAATAACAACATAACACGTAGCAATTGTTTGGGATCATATAAAACAGGGAAAACGAAGCAACAATGTGAATACAAGGTTTAAACGAATTAACAAGGGTATATATAGTGTCTCATTATGCTGAAATAATAATAATAATAATAATAATAATAATTATAATATTATACATTTAAAACAGACCTCATACACCTGTTATAAATACAGTTTTGCAGGTAATTAAAGTTGGGTTTTCTAATGAATAACGATTTAAACATTTGAAAATAAATAACAAAATATTAAATATTATAAGATCAAATTTAATAAAAAAAAAAAAAAAAAAAAAAAAATACAAAGTCATGTCTATGATGATGATGTTTAAACCTTAAAAATTGAATTGTACCTACGTTAGGTTTTTCCAACTAGTTTTCACTATTTATAATCGTAAGTTACAATTCATAATTGTTTTTACGATTATTTGTAATTATTGGTATACTAAAAACGTACTATTTTATGATTAAAAATACAAATCAATTACAGTGTTGTTATGATAGTACCTATACATACTAAAAATATTTTTATGTATTTGTATATTTTTTTTAAGCGTACAAATAATTTTTGATTAGGAAATAATTTATTCTAAAAATAATGAAAAACTCAAATTCTATACTACAAAATATTATATCGATTATTAGGATTGGCAGTCATTGTAATATTCAAATGATTAGTTACACTCTTAATACTTAACACTGCATTTGCAAATTTTAAAATCGAAACTATTTTATATTTTCAAATTATGAGATCAAATTAGATTTTTTTGCAAAATATAATAAATGTATACACACGTAATAATATAGTAGCGGTGCATCGAAAAGAAACAAAACAAATATTGGCTTCTCGTGACAGTCATGTTGCAGCATTTGAATTCGTAAAAACATCCGTCTCGCCTGCAGAACATTATTTATCAAATTATGTATGTACCTAACACAAGCTTACCGGCATGAGGAAATTCAATTACCACCCACACATATATGGAAAATGCTATATACAATCAATACTATAGAGTGTATATATAATTAAGTTAACGGATGCTTATTCTAAAGCCGTATACCTCCCTGCTTCAAGCTTCTAAAAATACATTAAACACGATTTTAAACTATTGTCTATACATGGTCAATATTAAGCCACTTGAAACACACTCATAATGAAACACACTCACACACACACACACATAATCGTAGCAACTGTAGACCTATAAGCGACTTTTAATTATTTTGAAACTCAGTTATAATATTTTTAGAACAATAATGTTACAATAAAAACTATATTTGATGCGTTTTATCGGAATAATAATTTATTTTTAATCATGTTTCGAAAAAATCAACGACAAGTGTCCCCATTAAATACGATTTACCACTAGAAAAAGACGCGTTTTGAGTCAGTGCCGTATAACAAGCGATGAGAATAATAAATAGTAAATTATATTATGTGTATCACAATATCATTAATATTCCGTGTTTTGTGTTTTGTGTGAAAATCGAATGTGCGTCGAAAATAATACACGCACATGTTATATATAAATATATCCATCACTGATTTATGGTTGTCATTCAATCAAAGTTCAAACATACGTAAACTGCCCGCACATAAATCAATTGATTGAGGAACATCTGCAAAATATGTCCCGTCGGTATAAATGGCCGAACCGATTTCGCCATGCAGTCGTCATCGTTAATCATATTCGGGCAACCCCGTGAGACACAACAGGTCCACCGTCTCACCTTGCCACCACACCAACATGCCGGTCGTGGGGGGATGCGCGTGACACAATAATATAACTTTTGTTTGTTTTATTCGCATGACGTGTTTAGTGCACGCCGGATGAAGAGTCGGACGGGACGCGGTAGAGCTGATGTAAAAGAGACCGAGTGAAATATTATTAATAATGCGCAGTTATGTGCAGTGTGCAAGAGGGGTACAGATTTGCACCACCAAACTCTCTATTCCCATTCCGCTTCCACTCGTTGTGCCCGGAAACGAGTCGTACGGTGCACTTCTCACGTATATACAATACATATAGTCAGTGCACTTGCTCACAAAATTAATTGAAGTTTTCCATTTTGTAAATAATATATTATTACGGTGACCGAATGAAATTTTTATTTTATCGAAGCACAAGTTTTATTTTATTTTATGCTCGTATATTTGGTCTGATATTCAAAAAAGGGTTTAGTGTGTGTGTGTGTGTGTGTGCGTGGAGTGTTAAACGACAATGAGAACGTCGACAGCGGAAACTACATTATGCGAAACGAGTGTGAAGCTTTTAACGACACCGCTTGCTTCTCTGCAAACAGTCGGATCAATATAAACTTATACATCGACTGCAGTGTAAAAAAAAAAAAAAAAATATCGGAGTCAATATCTATAACGGGATTATGGTCCAATATCCCCAGTCGTTTTAACAGCCTGCAGTTAAGATATTTCATCGCGTAATTTCTCGAATTTTAGCCTTCTCGTAGACAGTTATTACGGGATTGTTTACAATTATTGTAACCAGCCCGATAGCTGTATTTTCGAACTGCGTATCTTTTATTGTAATTTTTCGTTATATGTTTACAACAATAATCTCTTCATCTACTAATAATAAACGAATACGTAGACTAGAACTTGAGACTTTTACAATTATCACGAATTTTTCAACATTTAATATAATTCGAGTATATGATAAATATGTAAAATTATATTTGAACATGTAGCACAAGTTTTAGGCTCTAAACATATCCTTGGAACGTATTGATTAAACAATATTTCCTACAAAACCGTTTGACTTTTTTTCTCTAAATATGTTTCAAGATGATAAGTACACATCAAAGTATCTCATAGATTCTTTCACTAGATTGAAAATTAGACAAATAAGATACTAATATTAAAAGAAAGACGTGTAAAATAATACAAATATTATGTAATATCCTTGTACATTATATTAAAATAATGTTTATAATATTTTTAGTAAAAACTTTTAAAGCTATGCAATACAGTTCTCCATTACAGTAAAGTACTACTTTTGCCTATAGATTGCGCCGTCGTAAAACTCCTAACAAAATATTCAAAATGTATTAATAGCTGCAAAATAACGACAAAATTTGAAAATGAAAATTGATATAACCAAAAGAGAATTAGTAACGTTATAAAATTTAGATTTTAAATCAATCAATTCATTTTATATAGTTTGTTTACAAAAAAACTTTTTTTTACACTTTTTAATTAGAAAACTGCACAAAAAGTCTCATATAAGTCATATCGTATATGTAATCAAATATTTAGGATTTAAAAGTAATCGGAATTTTTATGAGAGAGTTAATATTTTTATCATATATTATATAATTAATAAAAAATAATCATTAAAGAAACTGTTTTTTTTTCAACGAGGTGTTTTAAATCCACAAATAGGATTGAGACCTATTGAGTAATCATATAAATTTTAAATAAATCAAAACAAATTTAACAATACAAAACTTAAAAAAAAAGAACGGGTGGCCCTCGCTTTGCTGTACAGTTGTGGGTGGAGTGTACCTCGTTTATAGGATAGGTCATTATTACAATGGATTTGTTAAATTTGAATGCAATGATAGGTATCATTGTATAGGAATAACGACTTTGAACGGAGTTAATATGTTCGTCTAAAATGTGTATATAATAATATAGTATTTTATATTTAAATTGAATTTTAGTGCAGTTTCGTAAAAATTTAAATTTAAAATGGTCATAAAATTTTTTCCTTTGGGTCCGGTAGAAATTTTTTTATATATTTTTGAAGATTAGCTTATGAACAAACTAGTGTCAAAATTTTGAACCTTAAGTATAAACAGAAAAAAATTTATGAATTTTATCTACAAAATAACTTACAAATTATCGTGATTTTAACATATTTTATACAAATTTGAACTTTATGGGCTTATAAAAAAAATTTTGAGTGAAACGATCACCGATATTTTCTAGTGAAGATAAGTTAAGCTTATTATAAACCTTGTAATAAATGTTCGAAAGTTTTCGGCCAGCCAATTAAATTTTATAGGTGTTTAAAAAAAAAAAAAATTACAAAAATCGAAAATTTAAACTGTCTATAAATAATTCAAAATATGTCAAAATACTTTGAAAACTTAAGCATGTATAGAAAAAACCAATATAAAGATTTGGTAAAAATTTCAAGTTATTGCGGTTTTTCGTTTTTGAGTTAGAGCATTTTACAAAAATGTAGTTTGTAAAAACGTGATTTTGCGTAAAATTTCGTGTTTTTTCGTAATTTTTTATCGTTTTTTTCGATTTTTTAAAAAAGTATTGAAAAAGTTGGATTTTTGACTTGCCCAAGTACCATCTACATTCACTTTCCTATCAGAATAGTTGCTTGTGAAAATCGAAGCATTTTTGCTGCCCCAAAACGTGATGACAGACACAAAAATAAAAAATTAATAAAAAAAAACACATCATTGTAAAATCAATAGATTCCATCACTCCATTCAGAATCTTAAAAAAAACACACATCATTGGAAAACCAAAATCTAAAAAGAATTACTAGCATCAGCTGCAGCAACAGCAGCATCAGTGAATAAGAAATTTTCTCTCGTACACATGACATTTATAAACGTTTTCTGGCCTTTGTCATGGACAGCTTTCGGGAGGACTGACACTGTATGTGATTTTTCTTCTACAAGAGCTAAGCCGTTTTTATTTTCCGGTAAAATAGATTTTCGCTAACCTCACGAATTCGATGTGAAAGTAGTGTGGTTCGCATCAATAATATAACTTAACTACTCGAGACCCTCTGTTCCTGCAGAGTGTAATAGACATTCACCGTTTTATTTCTCATAGATTTGTTGCACGTTGCACTTCAAGCAATAGAAAAATGAAAAACTGTGTACAAACAAACATTCCACATAAAAGCATGAAGATTAAAAATGAATTTGAAAAGTACACGTCTATAACACAGCCTTTACCCACATCAAATTCTGGGCCCCTATACTAAATGTTTATCCGGTTTCTTTACAAAACTTCCTATAATACAAAATATTTGAAATTATTAAAAATCAATATTTATAAATATTTTGATAATAATATTGTCATTTTTATATTTTCAACACAGTAGTATTTACTTGAAAAGAAAAAGTACTTTTTAATTTATATTTAATATATTTTTTTAAGTTGAAATTTTATTTTAGATCTCAGGGAACTCAGTCATGATATCGTTGAAATATAAAACAAAATAGCCGGACCCCTGTACTACGAATCTAATAGATTTCCTCATGTAGGGGCCCTGTTACAATATATGATTATATCAACAGTTCAATGCATAGGACAAGAAGCGCGTTCGTTCTATGTTGGTACACAGACAAGACTAAAATTTAGATTATTTCTACATTATATTGTTCCAAATTATTTGCAAAAATTTGGGATAGGTTTGGGGTTAATACGACAAAGTCAGGATGCCATGTTCACGCACATTTATATTAGTTAATAATTAATATTGGCAGTTCGTTCATAATATTCAAAGTGAATGCACCCGCGTTGACCGTTTTCATTTCGCTATCGCTGTAGTGCGCTCGTTAATGATTATTGTTATAATTGTCAATACAATCAGTTGGTATTAATAAGTTACGTCTTCATGAACAATCAAAGTCAGAAAAAGCGTGTTGTTTCGATATCACCACGTACTAACAACAAATTCAAACGAAATTTGTCCAATTCATCTGTATCACCTATTTGTAATGATAAAAATCTAAAATAGATTTTTCACCAAATTTATATGCTCTTCTTTAGACCTAAGATTTTAATGAAAATATAACGGCTATGTCACAAATTAACACCATTGACGATCTCGTTAACCAACCTCATACCGATCCGGACGTTGGCTTCAGCTGCAAGTCGTCGCCTTCATAACTTATTATGCAACCCACGGGTCGGACAAACCTCAACAGGATCTAAAAGCATTTAAACAATATTAACGCCACCTTCCATACATACAAGTCCCATAAACATCGTGCATACAAGTGTATTATCATAAATTTACATTTCTCTACTACTGAAACCGATATCGTTTCGGCACTATCTGAATTGGGACCGTTCAGTTTAAGGGGTCGAAAATGTCTTAGATAAAAACAAACGTCCCTTCCCAATCCCCATTATTTTCGTAGAGATTTCTCCAAATGCAAATAATACAGAAAGCCTTAACATTTTGTCTTTACATAACACTATTGTTAAAATCGAAAAATCACACAAAAAAAAATAGTGGCCCTGCGCAATGTTACCAGTTATATGGTCACACATAAAATTATTACAATCATGATACGTGCTGCGTTAAATGTTGGGAAGATCATTTTATAAATGAGTGTAGCAAAGATCGCACTAGTCCTTCTAAATGTGATTTTTGCTCCATAGACCACATCACCGATTTCGAGGGTTGCTCAGTTTTCAAGAGAGTTCTAAATAAAATATCTCTTTAAAAGTTCCTCCTTTGTAGACTCAATCCAGAATGAAAACGTATGTAAAAACTACCAGCAATCAACAATCTCTCACTGATCCAAATATTTCTATTACTTTATCACATTTCATTAATAATCTCAATTTTAATCAGTCCACTAAATAATACTCATCTCTTCAGCCGTTCGCACACTTATCACCAAAGATATATCTCCATAATTATTTCCTAATATGTTATTCCTCATTAAAATTTTATCTTTTCTAAACACCCTCATTTATTTCTAAAATTTACCATATACTATTATTATTATTGATGGTTTGGATCATATTACATTATGTTCACTACAAATACTATATTTAACTATAAAACGTTGCGTTTAAATTTCATATTAGATATTTTATTTTTTTATTTTTTTTTTTTTTTTTATAATTGTGTTTATAATATATTCATTGTTTAAATATAATATTATAATTGTTGAACTGTCATAATTATACTATATTTTCTAAAATCAAAAGAAATAATTTATTCACCAGTTTACCACTCACCAAAAAATATCAGCTGACTTATGATACTTTTATAATTTAATATTATGATAAGAAAATCATGTGAAATTATGTGTTCATATTAAATTTACATTATCCATGGAATATAAATACATGTTTTTTTTTTTTTTTTTTTTTTTATGTTTAACTAAAATTTGATCATAATCGTAAAATGATTCAACTTTGCTTTCCGTAATTCACTCTTTAAATGCATGTAACAATAAACAACTGATGTAATAATTATTAAAAATTATGTACCAATATATAAAGAGTATTTATGTAATATGCGTAATGAATGTATACTAGGTATTCTATACATTTTAAAATATTCAAACGCAAAGTTATCTTATCAAAGAAAATGGACAACACAACAACATGCACTAGCTTGAAGAAAATTTGATATTATTCTTTCTTTCGTTCGCTAGAATTAAAACTATATACAAATAGAAAAACAACCTATAAATACACATATTTAATGAGATACAGCAAGGTCACTCTTTGTACATCACTCAGAACCTAAAATAAAAATAAAACTAGACACTGACCGTTAATTTACAAACCTAACCTATTATTTTTGTTGAGATAAACCGAGATAATATTACGATATCACCCTGGGTCGGGTAGTACGAGACACGGGCAAATCAGTTCACACAGCTGTTTTGCGTCAGTGACAATGCCTATCTCGAATGTGTTATCTCAATAGTGAATAAGTGTCATTATTTAGTACTATTTATTTGTGATTTATAAATTATTATTCGAATAAAGAAACATTAATGTATACATGTCCACTACGGGTTTAATGTGTTCAATTGCAAATAGAACCAAACACTGACATTATATTAAAAATATAAGTTTATTAGTTCATGTTTGAGCAGAAGCTTTTATTTTTCAGTTATAAAAAAAATTGTATCACTAAAAATAATTCTATACAAGACGTATCACATTTATTTCAAACCCAGTAAATTAAATTTTCATTATAAACTAAAAGAATTACACGAAAAGCAATAATTTCGTTCAGATGAATTCTGTAGGAAAACATGACTGTGGTTTTTCTAACCACAACAATGTTTTCCTCTTTTACAATGTCGATCATAATAGATACAAAAATATATTATTTACAGTGTAAAGTCGTCTAAAAACCATCTACACTTTAAATAATATTTAAATATTTTATACCTAAATGTAATAACACAAAAATAAGAAGGATGGTAGGGGCTACCAACACTTGTATTTAGAATTATCACTTTGAGGGTAAGTGAGTTCGAGAGCCGAACAGGGTGACTGTGTAGCGTTATCTATGTGCATAAAATCACTTACCTTGATCGGTGTCGATCTTGATGTGTAAGTGAAAAGCTTCTTGACTGCAAATATTTTGGAGATGAGGAGTATATTAATAATTGACACGGACACTGATTTAGATGTACGAACATAAAAACGCTACCACACTTGCACAGAAAAAATGCTTGATGTTAAGTGAGTGGACTCTGGGATGGACTTGGAGATACCAACCAGAGAGCCGTCTACGCGGGTGTCTTATATAGGAAAAAGATGTGCGGCGGTATCGTACCCTCGTTATTTTACCCGAGACGGTGTCCTTCAAAAGGTGGCCACTCTGAAAGGGACAACTGTGTATTGGTACATAAGGTTATTTTTGTAGGGATCATCTTTTCTGTGCACGTGTTGAAGGAATCGTTGTTTATTACTTTTTCGAAAATGTTACATTGTTGAATGATGCACATCATTACATAAATATTAAGTAATTTGTTTTTTTTGTTTTAATTTCTTGTGATTTTTTTTTACGTACATTTATAATAAATTTTTTCTCTACATCGTATAAAATAAATTAATCTACGCTCTAATATAGTTTCTTATTACAACACTTAAATAAATTATTATTTTTCTGCTATTTCCTGTTTTCGACGTGATGTAGTAAAATGTTGACATCTTAAAGACATAATATTAAATTTCGTCCAAAACCTGAAGACACAATTCTGTTTATTACCACACCTGTTTTTTTTTTAACATTGCCGCAGCAAGTTAACTATTCATGGAAAACAAATTATTTTGCCAACCAAAGTTTTAACTAATTCAAAAAATAAAACTTATTTTTATTTTATACGTGGAATTAAACAAAATAAATTATTACGTTGAATTATTTTTATTCTCACCTATTACAGAATATCATTTCGAATTACCGAAATGATTATTCGTACAACATTTATTTGTATGTTAAGATTTTCATAATTTAATTTTGTATACTTAGGATTACTAATCCTAATAAGCTAAATAAATTATATCATTATTATTAGTATTTACTCTAACAATAAGAAAATACAAGCCTTCATTTTTACTTTTTTTGTGGGTTTACATTTTACTGTGTATTTTCTTGTTGAATTAATATCAAATAAGAAGTATTATAAGAAATAAAAGTTAGTCACATAAACATGGAAAAATCAATCTCACTTCAAAATTATTGTTTGCTACCCGCCTAACCACCGTTATACACAAGATGCCTACTATAAAAGATCTACGTTATACATGATAAAACGTTCATTATTATATACAAGAAGGGAAAATAATTTGTTTGTACATTAAATGAATGATTTTTCTTATTATCCATTCACTCACTTACAGTTCAGTGACTAACTTTCTAAAATAAACAAACAAAAAAAAAAAAAAAATCAATTTCCCTTCTTTAAACTTCAGATTAAATAAAAACTTTTAGTAATAATTTTTGACTGATTCAAACAAAATCATTATACAATAAAATCAATTATATTTAATATTCTGAGTGAAACGAGAAATGTATTGGTTTTACTATAATCTCATGATAATGTGCGCGTTTTATAATTTTTTTTTTTTTTAATTTTTGTGTTTGGGTACTCGCTTTTCACTAAAAAATATGATCTCATATATACAAACCTATATTTTTTCTGAAAGGGAATCTTGTCTTGTTGATATTTTTTGAATTTCATAATAGTTTTTCGAATAATGATTGAAATAAGCGAAATAATAAAAGTGCTACAAAGTGTAAATAATAAAAATAGAAAAAATAACCTAGACATAACTACTGATGAAACTACGAGTATGAAATTTACTCAGTAGTTTAGAGTTTTCATATAGATATCTCCTAAGAAATGATTTTTACAATCCAATGGGGTAAAAGGAGGTTAACAAGTAAAAAAATCACCTACCTGGAACCATTGAAGCTTTGAATATGAAATTTTGTCGGTAGTTTAATTTTATGATGTAGTCATGTAAAATTGTAGGGAACTACCACTATACTACAGCATATTATCTTGATTAATTACAACTTTCAACCTGGAGTTATTTGCATTTATAATTCATATTACTGGCAAATTAAACTCCGAAAAATGCCGGAAAATGAAAGCTAGTATTATAATATATGCCAAAATTATTAAGATTTAATATCATTAGACTTTTGTTCATAAGTTAGTAAAACTAATAGGTACATAGTATTGAAACAAAGACTAACCGTATAATATTTTTACATATTTAATGGTGATCCGTATAAAAATTATAGGCCAAAATTAGTCTGCAATTTTAAGTACTACATTTTTGTAGTACAGTGTTGTTTTTTAAAATCTAACGCAAACTTATTTTTCGATATTTTCATAATTTCTTATTAGAAAGTAAAGCACTTTGTTGGCCACATTACTAGCAAATAGATATAAAATGATTAACTATAGTACAGTGATTCTTATAAGAGGGATTACGAAGTAAATATTAATATTGTATACTATATTATAATATCATACATTTATTTTCAGATAAATTTATACGAATTTCGACGAAAAATAAACACACTATTCAAATACAATTATTTTTTATTTTTTTATGAGAGATACGATTAATTTTTTTGATCTTTGGAAATACATAATCCAAAATAGGTTGGTAACCGTTTAACTAGATGAAGAATTCTCTTTAATTATACCATATACGAATAGTTAATTTTAATTTCCCACAGAAAAAATGTCATGTAATAACTACTAACAGATTTGAAAACAATGATACACTGGAAATACGTCACGATATTTTAAATTTCAATGATTCATGAATTCATGAGCAATAGCATAATATAATTTGAGACAACACTTCTTGAAATCAAGATTACCCAACTAAAATAAATTTCAATCAGTACAATCTGAAATCAATGGCGCATTTGTATACTTGTAGAACTTGCCGCGGCATAAGCTATCTACCATAAACGTTTCGGCAAAACGTAGTCATAATAATATTATTAAATAGTTCACTTTGAGTAGCGCTTGAATTTTTAAGTGCTCGTGCAATGTGGTAATATTATGTATTTATATAAAATTTAGAATTGAAAAAAAGTGAGATTTAAGTTAATAAATATCATTATCAATAAATATCATAATTTTTTTAATGGTTGAAAATGAGGTGATCACTATTCTGACGCGTAACGTCGTAAAATTATAATTGCAAATATCATAATGAAAATGTCATTGTTTAATCATACTTATTTTTGTTCTGAAATTTAACTGATTTGATTAACTCTATTAGTTACATTATGACAACTCACCACGTAGCACATACTTCTCGTGCAGAACGTGAAAACGATTCTTTGATTCATTGATTTTGTATCAAAAACATAAATGAAAAAAACAACTAAATTGACAACCATCTTTTAAAGCAATCTGTTAATCTGTTATACGTTTACAAAAATCCTGATTGTGAAGAGAAACATTGACAACAAATCCAATCATGTTCAAAACGTTTGTGTAAATCTGATTTTTCCTTTTCGAATCATTGTATAAGGCCAATAATTATTTCAACTTATTGCATGATCATTTATAAATTACAAATATGTAAACAATGAATGTACATTTATTATGTATCTATCAAAATCTATTTAAGCAAACATTTAACATTATGGTAACGATTTGAAGTAAGAAAATTAAGAAATAATATTTAACACCATAATTTTAGACATTACACTATAAAATTATGGTATTAAAACATCACTTTATTATAAACTTTGAATGGGTAACTGTTGATTTATGTACAATTGAACAGTAGTCTCAAAACTTCCTACTTTGATACTGACTATTTGAGAATTACATATACAATATAAATAGGAAATGTTATAGTGCAACTTTCTGACTCGAGCTAATATACGAACTACAGTATTATTTGTATATTGAAAATTAATATTTAAATTTCTAGTTGGACTAATGTGTATTAAAAACTTTCACGAAAGTTAATCGTTTAAGGCTCTTTGTGAAGTATTCTCATAGTTTAAAATGAAGGCGAACATTAATTATCATAATATCTTAATAAAGTTTTCCAGTTGTAAAGTGATTTTTATAATTGATTTAAATATTCTGGTTTACACGTAAAATTAATAGATAGGTCTGATTTAAAAAAAAAAAGAATGTGAAATAATCTAAAAAAAAAAAAACATAGTATACTGAACATTTATTTATTTATTCCTTATAAAATTAAACAAAAAAAGAACCGGATGGGCCTCGCTCTACTGTACAGGGGTGTACAGGGGGTGAAGTGAACGTCCTTCATAGGATAGGTCATTATAATGGATTTGTTAAATTTGAATGCAATGATAGGTATCATTGTATACGAATAAAGATTCTGAACAGAGATATGGTGGTTTAAAATAGGTATATTATAATATATTTATGATATATTTAAATTTAAATATAATGTCAATATTTGCTTTTTAAACCCTTATAAAAAATAATTTGGCCTATGGATTTGAATAATTTTGAAATGACAGTACAAAACTACAAACAACTAATGTGGTATCTTATTAAATTTTCAATTAGAAATTTTTTTATAGTTTTTTGAAGAGTATCTTATGGATAACTTAGTGTTAAAATTTTGAACCTTTAGCATAAACAGAAAATTTTTTATAAATTTTCAACCACAAAATAACTTGCAAATTATCGCAATTTTAACATATTTTATACAAATTTGAACTTTATGGGCTTATAAAAAAAATTGAGTGAAACGATCTCGGATATTTTTTTATTTACGATTAGTATAACTTATAATAAATTTTGTATTCAATCTTCAAGAGTTTTCGGATGTATACATCTTTTCGCCATTTGTATGTTTATAATAATATTGTGTGAAAACATATACATCCATTCTGTGTAACATCTTTGCATCATCGGCAGTCCATCGCATAAGGTTAAATAAAAAAATATAATAGGTAGCGGGATACGACACTCCTACCAAATAATATAGTAATCTCTTTCTTGTACTATAGCCAGTTTCGTGTTGTTTGGGATTTTTGAACAACAAATTACACATTTTTTTTTTTCATTAAATAAATTCATACTATTATAGTCACAAAAATTTTTATTTTTCTTCTTCTAATCACCATATTCTAAGTCGACTCCCGTTTCCCTCGACCTCTGGTCTCGGTATAATCATAATAGTGGACTGCGGTCCTATCACACAGTCGGCTTTCCAACTCTAAATTGCCGACTCGAGACGTCGCAACGGATGATCAGTATAGTATCACAAATAACGTAACCAATAGCAACCATTAGAATATTAAATGCATACCTTAAATAATAGTAAAAATTATTAAACACCTGTGTAATCGAGTTGGCCTGCTCGACCGTCATATAACAGAAGACGTATTGAATTAAGAAACAAGTAGTTCAAGGGTTAGTGAGTCTAAGACCACATAGCCTTCAATAATAGTAACCCCCGTAACCGTTAGATAAGGAAACACGTCTTCTTTTTTTCTCTTTCTGGCACGTATTTTAAAATAAACAATCAATTTCACTGCATTCGATTGAAATCTCGGTTCAACTCCCGACCAGGTATATATAATTTTTATATATATTTTTTTTCTATCCATTTTTTTTTTAATCATTTTTTTAAACGAAATTCGAATAATTTTTAAAAATATTCAATCTTGATATATTTATATTACTATGAAATGCAAGAACGATATTTTATAAAGTCACGTTATCATATCATAAAGAAAATGTTTTCTTGTAATGTAAAAAAAGACCGCAAAGTACTAATAATGGCCCTCGGTGAGAAACACAAGACACATAATATAAATGATAGGAAAAACTATTTTCCAAGTCACGAAATCTTCCAGGTGTAATTTCTCGTACTACACGATCGACTATACGTATTACAACCGTGGATCGTGTGCAAGTTCTAAGAACTAGTCTGACACAACGGAAGATCTATAGGACTGTTTACCACCAGCTCGCAGTTACCAGAAGCACGTCAATTATGACGCCAGGACATTGCTGGTCACATATTCTACACTTTCATATATGAACGAACCCACATGTGCCGTCGAATCCAACCCAAGTAACATGAGTTAAATTTAGCCGCCTGGTGTGCTAACTAACACTTTCATTAGTGTTGGAAATAGTGTGACGCCGAAAAATCACCCCGACGATTACCACAAAATACTTAGGCGGCGACTCCTGGAGTACCAGAGAGTGGTAGTGCTGATAAAATTGCCATACTTTGACGTAGTCACCACGATAAGAGGATAATCACTCCAGGACGACAAGACGACGATGACGGTGCGCTGTTCAGGTATGATTCTGCTCTGAGATATTCGACGAATCGTACCCCTACCACGAATGACGACGAAAAAAACACACATCATTGTAAAACCAATAGATTCCATCACTCCGTTCAGAATCTAATAACGTCTCCTCAATAGGTAAACATTAAATAATTAGCTTTTTATCAATGAATATATTTTTTTATTCCCCTCAAATAGTAATAACAATAACGAAGGTTAGGTTCGTAAAAACGAATACGGCTGAAATTAATATAATACCTAGTTATCAGTGTGACGTTAAATATAATAGAACAGATTCATAATATGATATAAATAAAAATTTTACAATATACAATTATTTATTTATAAATTATAGATAAAAAATGCGTATTGGAAATTAAACCATTAATCAAATCCTTTAAAAATAAAATTCTTAAAAGAAATTAGGTACTAAAAAATCGAAATTATCACAGTTAAAAAAGTTTTTGAGAATAATAAGTAAAAATTGTCCTCACTTTTACCAAATTTAAAAAATATACCTGAATTGGAAGATATATATTATGGTTAAAAATTAAATACCTACGCTATTATATTTATACCTATATATTTTGCACCATAAGTAAATTACCATTGTTTTTAATTTTAATTTTAATGGGTTTGTCTATATCGACTTATTCTATACTATTTAAATTTGCATGCTTACATGATAACACTCAACAGAGAATACTTCACAGAAATAGAAACACTATTGTGTTTTAAAAAATAATGACAATTAAATGAGTAAATATATAATAGAAAGCTCAACCAAATTTTCATAATAAATCATTTAGAAAAAATAAAATCTAACCGTGTATATTTAGGAGAGTTACGATGTATGTAACGCAAAAAAAAGAAAATGAGAGGATCAAACCTGCCTGTAACTCACTAAATTATGTATGTTGAAGATAAAATGTGTTTTATATTGTTTATTTATTGAATGTCTCTATTATTGACACAATAAAGGTACAAAGGCACTTTCACATAACAATATTTGACTTTATCTCAAGTAACAAAACATATCAGAAAGAAATTTGAACTTTATATATGTATATATATCGTATAAGTTAAAATTTACAGATGAAATAATTTGTTAAAAATTACTTTTAAACGAATTGAAAATATAATAATGGAAGTCATACTAAACCCATGGATTTATTCCCCTATTCTTTCCATTACCACTTACTGGTTACTTATTTTATTTATAATAACTCATAAGTAACCGATTCTAGTCCAGTCACTGGTGGTTTCAGTTTTCGAATGGAACAGTCGTCTTCAGGATAGAAACCATCTGATTCTCTCCCACAAAGGATAGCATAAACTATACAATGAATTTTATTCGTTTCTCAATGCAAAAAAAAAAAAAAAATAATACTAACATATTATATTTTCTATCGATGGCTGCTTTCCTTCTGTCATAGTGTCATTTAGGACTAGTTGTTACAGTTTGTATAGAACTAAAGACCCTTCAAGAACTTACCCTTGTACGGAAGTGTTCACTACTTCCGGATAAAAATTGCATGACTATTTGGCATAGATATTAACCAAGTCCAACAATTTTCATTTGGTGTATACATACATATGCAATGTAAAATCAAATATTTTATATTAATAAAAACCATTTAAAGAGTTGACAAGTATAAAGTTTAAAATAATCTAAATAAATGCAATTGTTTTTAATCCGGTTGGTTTTTTTATCCGACAGTTCCCCCCTTTTTTTGGCAATGCAATCTAACATGAATTATCCTGTAATATATCGGATGTAGGTCAAGTGAAAATCATTGCAATATGCTAAGTTAAGTAAAGTAAGCTACTTACATCAATTTAATCCACATTTATGGCTATAAAATAATCTACATAGTGCTAAACAATTTAAATAAGTAATTACTAATTGTACAGAAAAAAACACAACGTTAAGTCTTATTATAATATATAAGACTATTATACTATAATCTTGTAAAACAAAATACATATAATATTGCATAATACATTCACCAGACTACGATAATATCTAGAATTTTATAAACATTTTAAAATATATATTATATTAATAGAGCCCTGGTACACAATTTTTGTTGTTAAATAGTTTAAATAGTGAACATTTATTAAAGTGCTATTATAACATAATACGAAATTTAAGGTGTTAACTAAAAACAATTTTATTATTCTCAATTATTATTACTATTATTATTATTTCACTAGTTTTACTTGTTGCTTTTTTTACTTTGCTTTTCAAAAGAAAAAAACCACCGTTAAGTATAATATATAAATATAAGATACTTCCTAGTAATTTTATTACGCTCAAAAACAAAAAAAAAAAACCTAAACACGTCTGTCTGGTTTGTAATAAAATCTTTTCGTATGAAAAATACATACAACAACGAATTGCATTTTATAGTCTACTCATAATACCATACATGTTTCTAGAAATAATAGAAAATTAACTTTTAAAACAAATGAGACGCATATAATACAAACCGACTGTGTCAAATGTCATACGAATTTGTTAATATAATTGTTTTTTTTTTTTTTTTAGCTGTCAAAAGCACATTTGTTTTAACATTAGCGAAACAAAGCATTTCACTTTGAATGATTTCATTTTAGAGCACACCAAAGTAAAGAGATTAAACAAGTATTTTATTTTTATTTCCATCGGCTAAAGCCCGGTTTTCCAGTCACATTTATCTACGAGTTAACATACTTAATCCGTCGGATAAAATTATCTGACAGTTAACAAGTACTTTTCAGTTTATCAGTCAACAATTTTTCCGTAACTAGAGGATAAGTCTTGAATAAGATATCTAAGAATTTTCCTATTCATCAAACTGAAAAATATTGATTATCTCATAGTTTAATGAACACCTACCGTGATTATATAACAACTTTTTTTAACGAGTATACACATAAAAAAATATAAGATAATAATATAAATTATAATTATAATGAAAAATACTTTAAAACTTATTTAAAATGTAAGATCAATCATGTACATTGAACCTGATTTTCATGACAAGGAATTATTAGACTTTCTAAATTTCGTCGAAGACTTTATACAAGAAAAAGAATTAATCATATGATAAAATGGAACGATCTTGATTTTAGAATTAGATTTAGGTTTTCAAAATTGCCGTTGTACAAGTCTTGGAATTAATAAAGAACGATATAATTGTACAAAATTAATGGTAAGTTGATCTACTTAATTATACTTAACATTGTATACGTTTTTCGAAAAAACAAAAATTTGCAGTCAAACATACTTATTTTTTGATTTGACTGTTTGGTAAGTATTTAGTAGTCATATTTTACTAATTTTAAAAGTTAAACATTATAAAAATAGCGTAATAGAAAAGAATACGAATTTAGTATAGAAATTATAATTTAAAGATTACCTATCAAAAATCAATGACCATTCAGATTTTGGAATTTCGGATTACAATTAAATGATAACCCATTTAATAAAGTGATAGTAGTTTCATACAATCACATTAGTTACCTTTTGCACTAAAGTTAACAATATCCAATGTATGTCAAAATGGCCCAAACCATGGAAGTATCATAAGAACTAATTAGTTTGAACTATATTCTACCTGGATACAATTTCTTCAGTAACCCAAGTTAAAAATATTCAAAGTTTCAATGGAATTGTTATTGAATATAAATTAAATGTGACAAAACTTAAAATGTTCAGTTGATGTACTTAACCAAAGAACTTACTCAAATGTAAAATAATAATTACTAAACTTTTGCGATGAAATACATTTGATTCATTTCTATAAATTATCTGGGTCTTTTTAAAATTTACCTTTTTTTCACTTGTTTGTATTGACTACATATTCAATGCATAATGTTTGTAGTTGAATATTTATTAAAACAATGAACTAATTCATATTTTACGTATTGATTTAAGAATATGTAATATATTTTAGATACTTACAGTATATTATTTATATAGTATATAATCTAAAACAGTTTCACAAAAGATTCAAAGATTTATTTTTAGAAACATACAACTGTACGTGAAATTGATGCTCAAAATTAGATAAGACAAAATATTCTCCAGAAAAAGTAGAATAAAATAGAAATAAAATAGAATAAACATTAAAATTTTTTTGTACGAAAAACTACACATCACCTGGTTGATTAATCTTAATAGTATATTATAATATTAGAGTTAGTATAATATTAATAATATTAGGAACTTAGACCTCGGAGTATTCTTTAAAAATAAAATTTTATTATTTAAGCTTGTAAAACAACTAGGTCAAGAACTAAGGTTACTTTCCATGAAAGAAAGGAAGATCTGAAATGCATCTACTAAATGTCTATTCCACCTTGCCTATCCAACAAATAAATAAAAAGCAAATTCGTAGAAAAGGGCGGAATATTTCATAAATCTTTTTGTAAAGAACCGAGAAAATGTTCAATTGTATTGTCAAAAAAGTTGTATATTCAAATACATTAGCTCCCCGTGAACAAAAAAATTGAAAAAGAATGTGCAATGTGGTAACACTAGGAAGAGTATTTGGAACAATTCCCAGAAAAGATTTCGAGAAAAAGTTCAATAGTGTCTCCAGAAAAATAGTGCCTAAAAGGTAAAAGGGCTTGTTCTTTTATCTATTAACACATGGGGGCCATGTCAACTATACATTTTACATATAATATATTATAACAAAACGATAACATATGAAAATTGACAATCACGGAAACCAACGAGTATATTGATGTAACTCTTATTGAAGTGAGCTTAGCAGTTTTTGAGTTTACTTGGAAAATACAATCGAACTTTCATTCTCAAGTTAAATTCAAGAAATATGAAAAAATTAATAATACAATAATATTTATAATATATTTTGTTTGCCATTGTGCGTATTATAATCTCTATTTCATTCGAAGAATAATGTACAATGCTATCTCTGAAAATAGATTACATTTTTTTTTTTTTTTTAAATAAACATTGGCATTTGGTACGAATCAAAAGAATGCTTTGATTTTCATTTTAATAAATTCTCACAAACACAAATTGCAAAAATTACTATTGTAGTTTTATTATTTTATAATAAATATCAAAGAAATACCCGATAGTCTGCAAAAAAACACGATATAAAAACATGTTTCGTTAAGTTCATTAGACTGAAAACTAATTGGCTACGAGGATGCCAAAAACTTTAGTATCTAATTAACTTTAACTATCATTAGCTTTTTCTTTGAATATATCTGCTACATAGTATAGTTTTCGACGCTTAATACACATTTTTTGTATATCGGATAATGAAAACAATACTTAAATTTCAATAATGAATAAGTAATTTAAATCATATTATTGTATTATATTTTCTAAAATAAATTAACAAAATCAAATACAATGGAAAACACAACATGGAGGAATAAACCAACCTATTTAAATTATTGTAACAAATTGTAATCATAAATAGGTTAAAATTGGTCTAGAAGTGTTGTAGTCAAAATAATCTAATAAAAAAAAAAAAAAAATCAAATTTATATTTGAAAAAAAACTATACCTAGTCTTTAAAATATTATATTTTAATAAATAAAATAGGAAAACAAATATAATATAAAATAATATTAAATTAAAATGAATATAGGTACTCTTTGAAAAACAATCAATTTAATTTTGATTTATCAATATTTATTTCTTAAATTATATTTAGTACCTACTAGTCCCACTACCATTATTTCTTAACTTGATTATTTAATAAAATCTAAAAATAATAAATATTAAAACTATAAAATATTTTACATACACTATGTATATAATGTTGTGTATTGTATATTTATTTATTTAATTATACGGACTAAGCATTTTTGCCTTTTACCATACAACATTTGACATAACAGTCTTTATGTATATAAACATAATATAAAATTATATATATTATATATTCTGGTATTATTAAATAATAAACAAATACAAATAACAATAAAAAAACTGATAGAAATTTAATGCCCGAGACACCAAAAGCAATTACTATTAACAATTACAATTATTATTAGCAATTTATATTATAGAGAATATAAAAACGACGTCAGCCAATAAAGCTCAATACGATGAGACATTTAATAACATTTTTACATGTACACAATAATGTACTTACAGTGTAATAAAGCATGAATCATATTATTTTAAAAAAAGTAAAAATTACTGAATTATGTATTTAAAAGATAAACAGCTATTGGACTTAATTGGTTTATGAATTAATGAAAAACTTGCTATTTTTTTTCGAAATTAATTTATTAAAATTATATTTCACTGTTTTACTAGACTTAAAAGATCTCCAATATTTTCAATTTGTTTATAACCATCACCTTCTGACTAGTAAATAAACTAATAATAATAATAATAATGATAATAATGATAATAATGCACCACTATTAATGATGCAATAATAAGAGATAAACAAAACATTTTAATAGGTAGATATTGATTTTAAAATAGTGGACTTATTATAAATTGATATCAATTTTTTTCTCGAGTCATTTACACTTCTATTATATAATACGCATTAACTCACTCACTCGTTAAAAAAAAAAAAAATATTTATTTGTTAAATTTAGTTGAAAATATTGAAAATTAGTCACTTTGCAAGATGATACATTATTGCAATCAGATATCAAACTATGTAGATTTAAAACATGACACCCACCTGTTGCAATCATATAGTGCACGTACTTACATCTATAAACGCGTCGTATTTACAATGGTAATGGACATATATGCAAGTACGTCAAAGCAAAATAAAATAATATTAGAAATATTTTCTACCAAATATATGAAAAATACTTGTAGAATAGTTAACAATGGAAAATGTCAAATATTTTCATTGTGTTTTCGAGTGCGTCAAAAAGCATTTAAATATAAATAAGCGTATGTACTTTTCCGTTTAAATTCCAAACGTTGTTTACCATAAATGATTAAGAAAACGGTTTTTTCTTTTATGTAAATTATTCATATGAAAATGTTTAGAAAACAAAATATTCAATAATGAAATTAACGATAGAACCCCTACAATTATAGTAATTATTTTAATATTGTAAGCAATGGAAAGGGATATATTCAATAATTCAATAATATATACGAGTATTCTCAGTGGAGGCCCAGTATTTCATTGTATGAAATTTGAATTAAATAAATAAAAATAATTGTTTACCGAATTTATGGGATTTAATTATAACCGTGAAAATTTTAATACTTTACTGTACTTATCTATTTCATCAAAATCAAAAGTGTATAGTACCATTACGGTTCACACGTAGACGTAGTATATCTACGTCGAGCAACTCAGCTATACAATATCAAAACGTATTACTATTATACTTAGTCTAATATTAATACGAACAGACTAATCAATTTTTGGATAAGTGAAATTGATCGATCTATGCATGCGTGTATATATAGTAATGTTTATCTATTTGTCACGTAGTCGGTTGAAAATGTAATACGATAAAATATACGAACACAAAACACGATAATATTTTCATTATAAGCTCCATAATACTTAATATTTGTGTCGCGTTGCCATTCATAAAACATAGTAATATATATAATTATGAATTCAAGATAAAAATATAACATATATATGAAGTAAAAGTGAAACGTGTTAAGTATTCACGTATTTCATGAATGGCGATAAAAATTGCGTTACTCATTGCAATATATACAGTGCACGAATATTTAAGCGTATCACTTTACACGTTTGTATTTTATTTGACACATAGGTATACACGCATATTATCATTACAAATAATATATACGTCACATAGATGTACACACGTAATAAAACATAATGTACAATGTCGCGTAATGAACTAAGTTAGCCTAAGGTATAAAAACTGAGTTGTAACGACCGCAGAAGGTGATTATTTTTCAGAAAACCCATGTCTGTATTTTTTAAAGTTTCTCGTGAAATTTATTTCCCAAAAAAATTTTACCTATACTGAATCATAATATTTTCTTATGATTTTTTACTCGGTAGACTTCGTTTATTTAAATTTTTAAATCATTTCTGTTATCCGAAAAGACTTGAATGATACGGATAATATGATTTTTCATTCATTATTAAGGTGCATATACTTTTGAATTCCTGAATAAAGTCCATAATTTATTTGACTTTAACTGTTTTTGCGAATAGAATGTATTATATTTTAAGGTTTTTTACGTTAGAATGCACTAGAGTCTAGAGAGTAGAAACGGATACCATAAACCTAATGAAAGGACATAACACGCAACACTCACATATCTCGACTTCTTAATTTTACAACCAAGAGTAATACAGTAAAGTTACGAACTACATAAGCAGTAAAGTACTTTTGTTAGAATAATTATACAACAAATTTATCTCATATAAAATTTATGACCAGAACCCCGTGTTTTTATAATTTCAATTTTGATAATATGGCTAGATGTATATTTAAGTTATGTACTTTTATGCGGTGCATTAATTTTCTTAATTACTATCGTTTAAGGCTGGGATATAAAATGTTTAACTTTTCCGTCTCCTTAAAATCATCCGTAATAGAAAATTGTATTACTGAAGTGTATTAACATATCATCTTCCATGTATCGCTATATGTACATATATATACAAATACATTTTATTTATTATTACTAATTAATGATTATTATGAAATAGCTAATAATAAAATCCCCAATTAAAAATTAAACCCAATACATATATTAATGAAAAATAATTTTCTTTGTAGTATTTCAGATGTAAAAAATGACCACAAAGCAGTTTTAAATAACATTAAATACATTTCAACCTGTATTATTTCTTTTGAGAAAATAAGTACACTTATCTATAGTACAAGAAAAAAAAACTGGAGTTCAGACATTTTTCTTATAAACGTTGTAAGTTTTAATTACAAAAGAAGTTATCTTAAATAAGAGATTTAAAACAAAACTTGTAAAAAAAAAAAAATGTAGTTTAATTTGTTTAAATATAAAACTTCTGATCCAAGTATGTAAAAAGTTCTAATGTTCTGAATTTTTTGATACATAAAATGAAGTATTCAATAGCACATCGACCTTTATTTCAGAGGAAATTTTTTTTTTAAAATTATTGACTATTTTCATCAATAAATTTAAATTAATAAAATAGCCGGTGGCTATGTATGAATTCCTTCGCTGACGATGTGTACAAACTCCACCTAAACCATCTTGTAATTTTCCTAAATTTGAGTGTCAAATGATGTTATTAATTATTATTTATTGTGAAAGTAATAAGTTGTATTAAATAGTCACGTGTCGGAAGAAATCGTTCACCTAATCAGCTATGCGTAAATTTTTGCCCCACGCTCTAACACTCCATAGGCTTTTCCGGTTTAGTCGGAACGTATGCGACGGTTATCTTTGTATCCATTAAACAATGTATTGCACTTCCACTATGCAATATGCACTATTTATGTAATATAAATAATATAATAATGTATATACTCTACAAGCTGAGCTACTATTTTTCCCGTTTACCATTTTACCCACTTCATTATATAGAGCTAAAGATAATTAAATGAATTAGATTATCACCAGGCACAATAACTTGACAACCGTCAAAATGATATCATAATTCTATTCTAGACGAGAAAGACAAGATAATCCCGCTTTCATCTGGTTCATGTCAAAAATAGTAGAAAATAAATAACATAATTGACAAACTATTTAATGGAATTTTCTGAACTTTACTAAACGAATTAAATCCGTATTATATGTTTCATACGAATATACAATAATATTTGATATGAAAAGGGTTTATCCCGTTATCTATAGTGATAACAGATATAGTATATTATATTGTACTCATGAAAACACATATTACAGTTTGTGTACACATACCAATATTAAATATACCATTTTTATAATTAGTGATAACTGATAATATAGGAAATTTAAAAAATTCTGGTTGTGAGCTATGCTTCATTATAAGAACTGAACTATTCTTTTATAAATCATTATATAAAAAGTTTTCTTAACTTGAGGAACAGTAGTGTAATCTTTAATATTATATACTATAATATAGGTACTACGTATTTATATGCTATTGTTCACGCATCATCAACAAAAAACAAAATAGAACTGTTTACAAAAACTGATGACCATTTTTTGTAATTCAATACCACTGCAGAATGGAACTAGAAATAAAATTGTTAAAATGCATTCAACTCATGGTAATAATTATCAGCATTGGTCTCGGTGTATTATTCTGACGAGTATTATTTCTGGCTTTTAACATTTTAAATTTTCAAATTTTTACCAAAACAAGACCCTCGATTCCGACGTAAATTTTATTTTTTAATTTGACAATGAAAAGAAATTATGGTCATTTCCCTAACAACAGTGACAACTTGCTGTTAATTTTTGCATGCCCCCACTCTAAAGTAAAACTGATATTGCACTACTGAATGGTTTTGATTAAAAAAAAAATCTAACCAGACCGAAAAATGCAGTATTTCCTAAATTAGTGAGCATACGATATATCAAACTATGAAAAGGAATTACGTCTGACAAACAAAGATTCTTTGTTCATTAAACTTCATCCGCAATAAATTCGAGCCATCGGTAACATAGTTCACTGCCGCAAGACAATTTAACAATCTCATTTAAACCTTTCTCGTAAGGAAAAGTTAACAATTTACTTTTATTCTCGATGATTTAAAGCAATCACCAAAACTACTAACAAAACTCTTTGGACATAATATTTCACGAGTAACCCACAACCAAGTCGTATGATATTACATGAACCATTTTTAACTAGAAATGTACATGCCATAAACCACAAAAACCTATGAAAAAAGAAATTGTAATGACGTATACAATAGATTTGTTAAAAAAAAAAAAAGCAAATAGTTTCATATCTTGAGGGTATATAAATAATACTACTACATCCAATTATAATTATAGAAACGGACGATGTCTGGAGCTAGTAAAATTATGTATAGTAAAATACATTAAACAATGTACAGCCTAACACGTAATCGAATAGGAAGTATTTCGTTTCAAAAATAGTATACGGAATCCCTAGTCTGTTCTCTATACTTGTCTTATTATTAATCGAAATCAAAAAACATTAAATATAAAAGATGTGCATATTTTATTATACTATATTATGTATATAATCATAATGTACTTAAATTATTGAATATTTTTAAATAGTTTTAATTTCACTAGAATTTTATATGATAAATGATAATACAATGTAATATGTTGTGTAGATATTATTATATTCCATACTGTACGATATGAAAATACTGCTGTCAAGTCACATTATCATTCGACTAAGAATAAACTCAATTTCATAATCAGGATATGTTTAAAAATCATAAATTTATAAACAAAAGTACATGCATCATATTTCTCTAAAAGTATATTTTCAAAACATTACTATATAGGTATTAAAAAAATTGAAATTTTTAGGTTTTTAAACGGTTCATAGTTTCTGTGATAGTTCTCAATCGAACTATAAAAAATGGAACACTTGCAATTCAGACACTCCATTGTAACAAAGTAACAATCTTTTTAACTCCGCCTGAATATTTCACCCTGTGTTTTACAGAAAAAATAAAAATGATATTGCTTACGCGACAAAACATCTTACTCTCTGACATATAATTTCGAATGAACATCTATTGTGTTCCTAAGTTTTGTGAGAAAGATGTCACTTCGAGCGAAAAATAACAATAACGGTAAACAGATGATATTAGAACATGTCCTTTTGTGAAAATTTAAAAATAATGAAAATCATATTTTTATATATCTATATAAATTGATATTAGATTATTATGTATTTACTGTAACAGAATTATAAATTTTTTAAAGATATAAGAAATGTGAGGGATGATCATTGTTTATATATTTTTTTTTTTCTTAAAAGTTTTTCTTCAATCTGTTTCAAAATATAGAACAATGAGAACAATTGATTGAAATAAATACATAAAAATAAAATAAATGAAAATATTAATATAAGTGACAGATTGGACAGACTGTAGAGTGGAGAAACTAAGGCAAATCATGTATTTAAAATTAATTTCAAAATTATTATTTTTTTATATGTCCATAATAATTTAAATTTTTTAACTATAATTTTTAGATGGATGGATGAATGAAAAAATTTCTTAAGTATATTGGCACATTAACATTTATTCAATGTTCTAATTTCTATTATAATTAATAAGTATAGCAGACGTATTCAAACTGTGAGCGTGGCTCCCAGGGACGTCGCATGAGTTGGTGAGGGAGCCGTAGTTTAATTTATTAGCACATTATTAATGTAATAATGCAGTAATTATGGAGACGACAATAAAACACACATGACTAGTTAAATGTGTATAAATATGAGTATAAATATGGATATTAATATATATATATATATAAAATATAAATATTGTAGTTTTAATTAGAGGTCGGAAATTCATAAAATTTCATTTTTAAACTCGTTGGGTTATAATTCAAATTTGTAAATTATATAGCAACTTTTTGGTGCACTTAATAAAAACATGCATTTGCATAAACTTCCGGTCCCAATATATAATCATTTGACCGATTATTAAAGTGATAACGAAACACGTGTGACCCGGTGAAACGATTAAAGTTTTATTTCTTAAGTTATTATTATTTTCAAAAATCATCGTTAAATAATCAGTGTGTATATCATATTTGCAGGTATTTGTCACAAGTTGTGTTCGTCAATTGACTATCATCGTGTCAAGAAGTGATCGTTTTATTGTGTTATAGTGAAGCCATTAAATGTTATTTTTTATTGAATAAATATTAGGATGTATAAATTTTTGAACAATATATAAAAATATTAAAATACAAAATATTAATTTATTTTTTTATTAATTTGTATTTATTAAGTCTAAAATATTAATTTAATTTCTTCTATATTACCTATTTGTTTTTAAATTTATTATAAATTGAATAATAAAAGGAAAAAATGCATCTAAAATTAAAATGCACTATTCACATTTTTAAATGTTATTAATTTGTATTAATCTTAACTATATTTAAACACCATGAAGAAAATTAAATTTATTTGGTTTAAAAACCATCAAATCAATCTGATAAAAGAATAGGTTCCTCTGAAGAAATAATCATCGATTCAGAACCACACAAAAAAACTTATACCAACGCATCAATTATAAAAAACAGCATGCAAACAATGAATAGTATTACATTTTAACGATTCAAAAGAATATCAAAGTTTTGTTCGTTTTACAGTATAATTATATTAGAACTGCATATAAAATTATATTCAAACCTGCACTGGTAGTTTCAGTATAAATAAATACAAAGTAATAATATATTCGAGCAATTCATTAAGTAAGAGGCCTTCCTCTGAAAAACATAAAATTAAATAATATAATAAAAAAATATAAGGTTAAATCGGTTAACTGAAATATAATCACATGTCATGACAAAATTAATATTAAAATATAAATTGTATGTACTTACAAGTAGCTAGCAGCTCAACTCATAATGTAGTCTTAAATGTGTTAAACCACATTGATCATTTTAAAATTCAATAGATATGTGAATTTTTCAAAACTTAAATGTTTACACATTTAAATAATGATTAATATCGAATCGAATACTGTAGTAATAGCTTAATCTATCCAACGATCATACAAAATAATAATAAGTTACTTAATAATTTAACTTCAAGTTGATCTTGTATAATGAAACATAATTTGTGTAAAATATAAAATATGTTACCATAACTATTCTATTTAAAGATAAGTGACGTCATCGTTTTGTTTTCAGATTTTACATCACGCTCATCAGACCAAAGGGAAATTGAAATCTGTGTCTAACCTAAGACTGTATATCGCCGGGGGTGCTTTTAGGGTAATTGGAACCCTGGCCGGGAGCTTCCCGCAGTGAAAAAGACAAAACTCTCTTTGGTACTAAAATAAAAACAAAAAAAAAGTTCATAATTTTCACACAAAAACAATTTTGCTTCATTTCCATTAGCAATGTCTCATTTCTGTTATTGTTATTATTTTTACAAAACCACTAATACGAAAAATATGTACAATAGAGCAACTTACTCTATGTCTTTACTTCTTTAACATTTTTTAATAAATAATTTATAAAATGAAAAAAATTATTCAGAAAATTACTTTATTTTTATTTATCAAACGTGGAATATTCTACTACATGAATATTTTTTTTTTTTGTCTTTTAATTTTATAACGAATGCTACGAACGTTGAAAATCTTACAACAAATTTAACGATATAGATTTGTAAGCATAATTTCGGAATTTTTTTTTTCTTCAAATATACAATTATTTGAACAAAAATGTAATTTTATTGATTTTCAATTTCCTTCATATACTTGACTCGTCTCTAGATAAGTTCAAAGTAAAAATTAACTCCAAAAAAACAAAAGTTATGATTATAAGTGAAGTTATAACAAATACAAACATAACGCTTAACAATGAACAGTTACAACAAGTAAACGGAATTCTACTACTTAGGTACCTAGCTTGATAACTGATGACAACAAATCTACGAAAGAAATAAAAAAACGAATTACATTAGCGGAATAAGGATTCGAGAAAAAAAGATAGAAATTCGTAAAAACATACAATTGGAGTATATTACTATATGGTTGTGATTCTTGGACGATAGGAAAGTATGAAACAGATAAACTGGAGGCTATGAAGATGTGGATGTGGAGGGAAATGACTAGAAAAAGCTGGATAGAACATATAACGAATGAAGCAGTGCTGAACGATATCAATGAAGAAATAACAGTTATGAACACAATAATGAAAAGAACAATAAAGCTAATTGGACACCTACTAAGACACAATGTGTTCACACTATCAAAATAGAAGGAAAAGTATAGGGAAAAAGATCCAGTAGAAAACCGCGTATGTCTTTCTTTGAAGAAATCTTCCAATGAATGTGTTTTACCTCTTACCAAAATCTCAAGAGGGTGGCATATGATAGACATGATTGGCTACAACAAGGCTTAGCCTTCAGAAGCTGACGATGATTAATATTATTTTATAAATGTATAAATAGTATACATAAAGAACATATTTAAATATGCAAATTTTACCTGTGGTGAGAAAAATGTTGAACATTTAAAATATTTACTTTATTTATACAAATATAATAAAGAACGGGTGAGCCTCGCTTTGCTGTACAGTTAGGGGTGGAGTGTACCTCGTTTATAAGATAGGTCATTATTAAAATGGATTTGTTAAATTTAAATGCAATGATAGATATCATTGCATACGAATAATGATTATGAACGGAGTTAATATGTTTGTCTAAAATGTGTATATAATAATATAGATTTTTATATTTAAATTGAATTATAATGCAATTTCGTAAAAAATTATATTTAAAACAATCATAAAATTTTTCTCCTTAAGTCTGGTAAAATTTTTTTTATATATTTTTGAAGATAAGCTTATGGACAACCTAGTGTTAAAATTTTGAATCTTAAGTATAAACAGAAAAAATTTTATGAATTTTCAACTACAAAATAACTTGCAAATTATCGCGATTTTAACATATTTTATACAAATTTGAACTTTATGGGCTTATAAAAAAAATTGAAGTGAAACGATCTCCAAAATTTTTTAGTTTCAATTAGTATTACTTATATTTAATCTTTTAATTAATTTTCAAGAGTTTTTGGACAGCCAAAAAAATTTTATTGATATTTAAAAAAAAAAACTTACAAAAATCGAAAATTTAAATTGTCTATAAATAAGTCAAAATATGTCAAAATACTTTGAAAACTTAACCATATATAGAGAACACTAATATAAAGATTTGGTGAAAATTTCAAGTTGATGCGGTTTTTCGTTTTTGAGTTAGAGCATTTTAAAAAAGTGTAGTTTGTAATAACGTGATTTTGCGTAAAATTTCCTGTTTTTTCGTAATTTTTTTAACGTTTTTTTCGATTTTTCAAAAAAGTATTAAAAAAGTTAGATTTTTGACTTGCCCAAGTACCATCTACATTCACTTTCCTTTCAGAAAAGTTGCTATATAAGCAAATCAAAGCATTGTTACTGCAAAAAAAGTTGTCGTCAGATAAAAAAAAAAAAAACACACATCATTGTAAAATCAATAGATTCCATCACTCCGTTCAGAATTTAAAACAGATTGCATAAACGATAGTCGATAAATATGTATGTTTTTTTCGATATAATTAATAGTTCATTCGCAAACAATGAAATAATTATTCGAAAAAGGTTTTGTTTCAATAACATTTTAATAAGTTTCAATTTTGTCAAATAAGACTTTATATTAAATTTTATCAACGCATTTTATGGCCAATATTTTAAAAAATTTTCAAATACATTATATTTTATATATTATTAATTTTTCAGTAGGAACTACCGACATAAGACGTATACCATGTAAAGGTTATACGCATAAAATCCAGAACAGTACAACGCCGGACAACATACGTAATGTTATATACATAACACGCAATACACAATACACATAGTGCATATATTTCAACATTTTAATTCAATCCAATATTGAGCATATAAACACAGGTTAAGTGAGTGGCTCTTGGAATTTAAATCTATAGCTAATATTAGGTTAACAAATTAAAAAAAAAATTTCGTGCTAATAACAACTCTTTTACCGTGCATAATGAAATAGCACGTTGGCACTTACCTGCTCGTACTGCAGTTAAAAGCATGTACACACTTTTTTGAGTAAATGGAATCTCATTATGTATAAACTTGTACAAATATCTACATTAATTTAACTCTACCACACGCATAACCCAATAAGAAAAGGGAGAAAATCTCTTATGGGTAAATTTCATTTCTTTTCAATTGCAATGCAAATATTCAACTATAATTGAGCTGCGTCATATTGCATTCGGACTCTCGTTTGATCCGTGTTTGGCATTAAATAATAAACAAAGTAATAATAAAGTCCAATATTTAGCATGACCCGGATGGATTCTCAAACGCGTTATACAATTCATTTTGTATTAATAACTAACATTGTGCATGTGACAAAACATAATAAATGTTACAACTAACAAGAAACATCCAAACTGCTTTCAACAGTATGCAATTAAAAATGTATATGAGAATATAGAAGAAATTATATTGTTATAAGACTACAACTTACATGGCAAACAAAATAATTATTTTTATATCCCCAAACAAGAAACAAACGTAGTTCTCGTAATCTTCAAGTATGCAAACAAGTGTAATTTCATGAAAGCCGAATATCAGAAAAACGAAAACTACATTTTTCTAAAAAGTATACCTACACTAGTGTTTACTACAGTACAACACACCGAATGTATGATCATAAAAACCTCACACTAGACATACATTTTATGATATTTTTACGTTTCAGATATGCCATAATAATTCAATGCTTACAAATAGTCGATATACACCCCAGTATGCCTATTAGATTGAAAACTTAATTTCCAACGCAGATAAACAAAACCAAGAAGTAAATACAACAATGATGACCAAAACGTTGTTTTTATCTAAACTCTATATCATGATTTACATTATATAAAAGTATAATATTACCTATATGATCAATTAAAAATAAAATAAACTGTGGGTAGACTAGTATAAAGAATAAATATAAACCTAAAAATACTTAAAACTGTCATTGATCATTTATATTTCAACTTATGAACCATATATAATTTAGTTAGTTAATAAAAAAAAACAAAAATGATAAATTTTATCCTTTTTTCTTATGTAATAATATTAACAATAAACCTATTTTTTGTCTTTTCGATTTTTATAAAATTTACACTTATTACTCAAAAGAGTAAAAAATTATTTATATATAAGGCTAATTGTTAGATATACTAACTTATTTCAATGAAAAGTAGTGGATTCACCATTTCATTATTTACAAGTATTTACAATATAAGAAGTAGCTAAACGCTTTGATTTCACTATCTAAAACGGTATTGATTAATTTATTTCCTTATGATAAATTATTGTTATAAAATACAAATGTATAATATTATACCCCTTATAATAATAAATTATAATCATAAGTTATGACTGTTATGAGTAAAGTCGATAATCTTTTTAAATCTCATCACAAATGCCCAACATCCTTTTAAACTTTTTTTAATATACCTTCATTTAAGTTTTTTAATACATTTAATAAAAATATGACAAGCTATAAAAATCAAGTTTTATAGTTTAGTTTCAAATTTCTTTTATCTGTAGATATAAGTGATTTATTACTATCGTACTCATCAGGTTCTAATTCGATTTTAAGACTTTTCTTTTTGACTCGTGCCCCGTCGCTCCTGCAAGGAACTTTATAGTTGTATTTATTGTAATGTAAAAATCATACAAATAAAGACAAAAAGTTAATGAGACAGAGGAGAGAGACAGATGTCAAATACATTTGTTCGCAGTTACTGATCATATCAACAAAAAGTTTCGAGTTTCTCTTTTATTATTATTATTATAGTGTTCAATATAATTAACCTGAGCTAGTTTTCATTTCACGATGAAATAGAGGCTTTTAGCAAGTGAATTATTCTAGTTCTATACACTTCAGGAACAGTGCAAGGTAGTTCCTAAAATAATTAAATACGCACTCAAAGACGTAACAGATAATTAAATTTCTTAATCCATGTGTTCAAATGATTATTGCCTGAAGACAATATTTTGTTCAAAGAAGTTTGTATACGTTATCGGATTTGTCAGTATCAGATATCTATAGTTATCTAGTGTATACTTCATATTATAATCAATGTGGAAGACAATTTCTAATCACTTGATTTAGTTCAATTTATGTATACACAATTAAATAAAACGTCACTAAATTATTCATTATTTACTTTAACTTCTATTGAAATCAGTAACAATTAAATATTTTCCGATTAAAATTTCAAACTATGTTAGCTATAAATAATTTTCCTGTATAATATGTTATTATTAGAAATCTAATAGCATCAATAAATGTCAAATGATTTAATAATACTATTCAGGAAATAACTACTTCAATGATGATAATCATTGCTAAGTATTTTTTTATGTCCATTTAAATATATTTGATGTAAGAATAATAAAATCACTTTTTCAATAAATTATATAAAATAATATGCATGCTAGAACAAATATTTGCTAATATTTTATTTGCTCTTCTACGCATCTATTTAGTACTTAGTAGTGCACAGCTCTCATATATAATAATATCATGGTAAAATTATGCTCAGACAATGTTTTCATCTTACTAAACTGTGTTAAGTTATAAATAAAGATATAATTTATCTAGAACCATATTTATATAAAGCAACAGGTGCCACCATGATGTAGTCTTAAATCCATTTGGTTACTAGTATAATGTAATAATATTATAACCACAATAACTATATTTACTACCTACTTCCTACGTATACAATCTTAAAAGTTGAATGGAATCTCACATATCGACTTCACAAGTCATGACGTGACATAGTGGATCTATTGAATTTCCAAAATATACGCTCAATTCTGCAACTATTTTAAGTATAATAATATCTAGTGCTTTCGCTCACCCAGGAACCCAGGGAGTTAAACTTCGACCAATAATCGCGTATTTTAAGTCTATTTTTATTAAATTATAATTTAATTTTAGTTCCTAACTCATATGAGTTTATTTATAAAACACAACAGATTTGAATGACAAATGTCAGATTAATACCTGTTTGTATAGGTAATATTTTGGATTATAAAAGTTGAAACCGCGTTTAATATTTCACCCATTCTACAAAACTATACGTATCTTATCTTGAAAAACATATTTTAGAACTTCCCAAATTTCCTATTTAAACAACTTGAAATATTAAAGATGATGTTACCTAGCATCATTTTCGTAAACACTGTAGCATACTATAGCAACCATTTTACCCCAGTAGCGGGGTCTATGTCGGTTATTATATTTTAATAAGTTTATTCAAATGTATATACGAAATTACTGTAATATTTAAAGGATGTAACACTCTCTTGTTTAATCTGAGTATGTATGATATTTGATGATCGATATCTGTAATGGAATAGTATAATAAGAATCAAAATATAAGCTTTTTTTGTTTTTGCACTTTTTCTACGAATATTTAGGATAGAAATATTACATTTAAAAAACAGAGGCTTTTATTTTGAACATTTTGAATACTATATTGGTATTTACAATAAACTCGATACCTTGTATAATAAGTTATTCAAATAACACAATAATTAACCATGTTATAAAAAAAATACATATCAATTGAAAAATGCAAGAAAAAATTTTAAAATTGAGGCTTTTCAAATTACACAATTAACTTTTTCCAATTTATACTTCTGAACTTAACTATTCAAATATTAATTAAGAACTCATAAAAAATCATATTGTCTTTTCCATACCTAATAAATTTAAACTATTTATTTTTATACTTGTTAATGTAATGTGTAACTTGTTACTATAAAATATTGTATGAACTTCCCTTCAATTTTACTTTACTTCAATTTTGATTATTAAAAAAATAAAAACATCAAACATAATGGCAAAAATGTTTTGTTATAATAATATTATAATATTTCCAAACCAATAAAACATACAATATACTGCCGATTTAAAATGCCTTAATAAAAGTACTGAAATATAACATAATTTATAAATATAATGGTTTGCAGTTTGCACTAAGATAAAATGTTAAAAAATACTTTATTTGTAAAATATTCGAACTTCCATTTCTAGTATGTATACAAATATTAATTATAACAAGATTTTAAATAAAGTACTATCATAAATATACATGTATATATATATAACAATAAGTTCAATATAAACTGTACACTCTACACTTAAAAATATTTTATTTTAATTAATTTTAACGAAAATGTTATATATGTTAAATGTCTATTATACCCATTCGTGCCAGAATATTGTAAAAGTTACCTATATTAAACTATTTTCTAGATAAATATATAATAGTTTCGAATTAATAATAAAAGTGAAAACAATAAGATACTTATATCATATATTCATTAGTTGCGATTCATACATTTTTTTTTTCATCATTTTATTTATTAGGCCACTAATTCACAGGCAGCCTACCAGCTACAACCTAGCAACCATAGCCAATTCTACAAATAGCGGCTAATTACAGCCCACATACTAGGTATTAAGGCTATTATCAAATTGGCTGCGGGTATCATGCTGCTTAGTCAGTTAGTATCGTTACGGCCGTTACGGGCCTTAATATCATATAAATTAATTATAATTTAATATTTATAAGTTTTGCATCAGTAATATAACCAAAAGTAAACGATATTAAAATTGTGCATAATCTTTTTATTTATTAATGATAATATTTTAAAATTGTTAACTTTAATTGCACCATGGTTAACATAACAAAATCAAAACACAATAGATATTAACAATTTTATAAATAATTATTTTAATTTTAAAAATTTGAAATTGAAATATTATAGAATTAAAAATAAAATGTTAGTAGGTAGTCTCAAGTTTTATTTAAACTAGGTACCGAATAAGAAATTACATTTTTATTTAACACATATCTCCATCGTAATCTTCAGATGAAAAATTTAATCTATTTAATCTATTCAATACCTATAATTCAGTAAAGATCGCATATGACATTCCCGTATAAGACGATATCCTACTTAAGACGCTCTAGAGAACTGGTCCCTTAAAAAACAAGACATTTTACTCATTTTCGTGTTGTTGTCGTTTTATTTTATTCTTATACCTATATATTATTAACACATACGTAGTTTATCATTTCCTATTATAACAGTTTTATTTTATTTCATAGAGATTTAATAAATGCAGTTCGTTTGCTAGTGTACATCTATCAATTAAAAATTACTTACATACTAATAATGTTTTCTCTCAAACTTACATGTTTTATATTTCATAACAATCGTTAATAAAAAGTATGAAATCACTGAAATCAGTGGTTATACTGAAAAAAAAAAATATTTTCAAGTCACATTTACAAAAAATTTATCAATACAGTTTGATTAATACAATAATTTACAAATATTTGATCTAAACAAAAATTAATTTTTCGTTTTCATATTCTTGTAAGCTTTAAAATTATTTTTATTCTATATTATGTCACATTCTTTACACAAGTAACTAATTATGTAGCATACATTTTTCAAATCGATACTCATCTTATTATACTAAATGCTTAATAATTATTATTCCTTCAAAAATTATTAAAAAAAAATATTTAATTCTAATAGTATTTTATAAAAAACATAAACAGGCTATAATGAATAATATTAATTTAGTGAGTTAGTATGCTTTGCTTTTATAGATAATGATTATAAATTATTATAAATTATAATATTATGACCTATATAATACTGTCGGTGGTTTTCTCTACGAGTATGCTGTTAAATTGCCTATTTAGATCGCCGTAATACCTTTACAGAACTAGACTAATGGTAAAGCCAATAGAGGAAATTTATATTATAATATATTATGTAAATATTCTGAAAATATGATGTATCAAACATAATTGTATTCCATAGTTAATTTTAACATAATTATACGATTAAAAACAAGTATATAATATATACATTAATTATGACATTATATTAAAGTATTTATAAAAAAAATATAACCATTTATATTTTAGCCTAGTTTTAAGCGAAAATGTACTTAAATAATCAAGCTTAAAACAATAATAAAATAAAACTAGCTTATAAAAGAATATTAAACTCCATACTCAATGGTTTTTAACATTTAACAGATGACAATAAATAAATAAGTATCGTTCTATATACAATATGTGTTATGGTTTATAGACACCGCATGATGTTTAGAACGAAATATAATGGTTTATTGAGAAAAAGAAACTTAAATTTATACAAGCAGAGGGATAGAAAAAGGAAGTAAGGTTTCTGGTGAGAAAAACCACAGAATTGTATGTGCAGCGAGTACGTGACCGGACAACCATCAACAAAACACAATGGACTGATTAAATAAATTGAAACAGATAAGTCCGTGTGGACAATAAGAACAAAAATAATGAAGAAACTGAAACACAAAACGCTCTAAAATAATATTTGTACTCTCAGTAAACAAACATTCGTTAGCCCCTTTCAGTTCTACTTCGTCGTTTATACTTCATTTTTCTCTCATTTGCTTTTCGATCATACACTATATACACCTTAACATCGGATAACCGTAAAAAGAAAAGTGTATCGGAAAAGTGAAACGATGTAATTCGTAAGATAAATACATATATATTTTGAAATGAATACTAGCCTTTATGATGTCATAAACTTAAGGATATTTTCAAATAGAACGCGTCTCTTTTTATGCACGTTGACGGTTTCAAAAATATTTTATTGTACATAATATGTGCATGTAATAAAATGAGAAAACGTGAATAAAACGAAAAACTTTTTATCGTCACTTGTTCCATATTTTACCTTTATGTGGAACTTGTTTTTTTTTTTACATTACAACAAATAACTCTGAATGTACATAAGAACATCAAATATGAAGCAATAAATGAGAAATTCTCTTATTCAAAGAATCGAAAGTTATTAAATACATTCCGATTTGATTCCTTGAATAAGAATATTATAAAACTGTAATAAAAAGGTCCATATTTTTTAATAAAATTACACTACACTAATAAGAAGATAAAAATGTGTTCGTTCGTAGACAATAAGATTATTATAGAATTTTGAAATTATTTATATAAACAATAAAACTGTAAATTTGTAAGACATGAATAGGTATGATTAAAAACCGGACGGGGACTCGTTCTGCTGTACAGTAAGAGTGAAGCGGACCTCGTACATAGGATAGGACATTATAGTAAATTCGTTAAACTTAAATACAATGATAGGTATCATAAAACCGATTCTGAACGGAGATTATTTGTTAGTCTAGAATAAGTATGTAAAATATATTTATTTTATGTTTAAATAGTAATATTATGTGTATATTTGCATTTCTAAATCAAATGCTTGTAAAAAGTTATTGTGCCAATGTCTTTCACTAATTTTTGAATGACAGTAAGACCAACTTCTGTAGATTCTTCTATTAAAAGTGTCTTTTCCCAGCGAAATTTATTTATCAACAATTATGAAAAAAATCTAAAAATATCGAATATTTCAAATGTCTATAAATTGATTAAAAATTGATGAATACATAAATATCATCAAATACAATTAAACTATTGTTGAAAATTAATATTTATAAACCACAAATTTAAATAAATAATGATTATTTGTAAAACATTTTGCATAAATCTTAAAATTTTATATATTAATGATATATTTTATGAGCTTTGTGCTGTTCAATTGATATTAATCATGAAATTAGTATACGTCTGTTATACCAACTTAATTATTTACTTATATGTATGGGTTTCAAATTCAATATGATCACATTATTCTTATTCATATGGTTTCAATTTTGCCATTACGGACAATTAATTATTGTTCCTTATTAAAAGTACTATGTGCTCGTATTTCTACATTAGCTACAGTATATACGGTTGTTATATTTTATGAACTAATTATGGTATAAGCGAAACTTTTGGATAGGATCATCCACAGTGGGGAGGGGTGTCATAGACCCCACTAGTGATTATTGATCTAACGCTTTGCCTAAAGTTCACTAAACAACGTATAATGGTGATAGAGTTTCTGAAAGACCCCCGTTGATTTCCCCTTCATTATTTTCCATTTAGACAAATATGTTTACTTATATAAAGGGTGCTTAAAGCAGGACGAACAAGGTAGCTAGAAAGGAGAAGTGGAAGAAGTAAGCAGTTTCCAATCTGATGCTAACGAGAACGCGAGCCAAAGATAATCCGATTGCCTCAGGAAAACCAACCCTTTCCAAAGTAATCATCTCATGAGATGGGGTAATTTTTGAACATAATATAAATATCTATGCTATACTTTAAGGTAATATAAGGTAACATAATACGCTTATTTTCATGCTTCTGCTGTTCTCTATATTCATTATTCTTACATATATAAAAAAAATGCTAAATAGCATTCAAAATAATATTTGAAAAATCACATCAGGACAATGAAGACTATTTATATATAATCATAATAAACTAAAATGTTTATATTATTTTAAGTTTAGAGAAAAATTAAAGAAATATGTATAAATATTTGTGTGACTTTTTTATAATTATGTCACCATAATACTATTAAAGAATCTATCAAAACTTGTATAGATATTCAAAAGATATATATTATTACTCGTATATTACATAACAAGATGACTAGTTCAGTCATCAGTGCGATGTACAAAATAATAATAATAATAACTCCAAATTTGGTAATTTTTGTTTTTTCCTAATGATATTTAGTACCTATAGTAGCCATAGCACCATAGTAAAAATAGATACATTTGTAAATTCAACATAATTATAAAAATATTATGTATTTTTAAAATACGTAAAATATATCATTTTCACAAGCTTACTGTAAATACTACTTCTATAATATCACTGTTATTTGACTATTCTAGTTAACACCTCACTACCACTCATCTCAATTTTACAAATTTCACATAATCACTTAAATAAAAACCATGAAATTAAGTTAATCAATTAATACATATTCTAATTTTGGAGAGTGTGAGAAAGAGAGAAGAAGTGAAAGAGAAGTTAGAAGAGAAAATAAATATCTTCCACAATATCTTATAATAAATAAATAAAAATCTCTAAGAAAATAAGTTATACTTGCCACATAATCATCATAAAACGGCAATATATTACTTTTTATATACATTTATAAAGGTATGATAAGTAATAACTAAAGAATATAATTGATAGTTTCTAAAAAAAATTATTAAGAGTTTGATTTTGAATTGAAAACATCAGCGTAATCCCTAAGGCCAAAATAAAAATTGGCTCTCTAATGTCGGCCATTGAACTTGTATCATAAAACGCTGTTGAATATACGGTATTAAAAGCAAGCTGCCTCCAGAGACTATCTTAACCTAAACTATTATCCCGTCTTGCTTATGGCTCAAAAAAAATAAAAAAAATTGTGAGATAGAAAAGTTTTCCTTTCGATTTTTCAGTTCGATATAGAAATAACAGTTTTAACATTAAAATAATATTACCATAAATGTCCGTTTAGTTCAGTCCTTATCATTCGAAGCATACACAACTTATTATAAAACTTTTGTATTTTAATTAAAATCTCAGTGGCTACTCTTAATTCACTAGCATCATAATACCGGGCAAAGTATATAAAATGTTTATATTAACAGTATAAATTAAGAAAATAATATGTCGTGGTGGTATGTAAAAATAGTTATTCAATTTTTTTTTCCTAGTAATTAAAGCAAAAAATAAATGTTTTGCCGTCAAAATAATAAATTCACGAACGTTTCATTTTGTGGTATATAAAAAATACTCATTATTCAGAGACTTATAAAATGTAAATTATTCATAAAAAGTCCTAATTATATATTATTTATAAGAATAAAATAAAATAAAAAATTGGAATAAAATATTAATAATATTAATAATATTATTAATAATATTTATAATACAACCGTAAAATAGATAGGTAATATTAATTTGTATTTTAAATGATTTTATAATTAATAGCAAATAGTACATTTTTAAAAAATTACAAAAAAATATACTCTTTAATTCAACATAAAAACAGAATACTTACAGTAAAATAAATCAGTATACATACAGATTATACTATATTATAATTTTAAATATTCTGCCTAAAAAAAAATTACATAATTCACTGTAGAACGATTATTTGTATTATTATACAATAATGAAAATAATTTTCAAATAACCGAGGCTGGAAAATTGATTTCAATCTAGGATAAATTATCTTTATTTCTAAGAGTATGATTGAAAAAAAGAACTCAACTTTTAATTCCGTTCAAAATCTTTCACTCATTGAAATATAACATAATACTATTAGTGATTTATTAAACAAGATGAGTTGATAAAGAGGCAGTATAGAAAAAATAAATTTACTAAAATTCCAACTAAGTTTCAATAACCTGATAAACAACGAAAAAATCAAGAATAATAAAAACAAAGTTAAATAAATAAATTTACAATACTTGTGAAAGTTTGGAATGCCAAAGATACAAAACACAAAACTTATTGAATCAAATATGTAGGAAAGTTAAACGAGAATGTTTGTGTCAGGAAATTGTATAAAAAGACACAGGTAATAATTTATGTAATTGGTAAAATTAAAACATAATGGGTAAATTTGAAAAGAATTAAAATATTTTAATTCTAATAACATAATGATCCACCATTATGAATTATTTATATAAATTTGTAATTAAAATGAATTATGTTTGTAGATATCTACCTAATTGTTTTTAATATTCCAAAAACATGTAAATAACTTAAAAATAATAATAATAATAATACACGATTTTGACAAATTCACTTTTATTATTAAAAAATAATGATGACAAGTGTCTCTTAAATTCTAAAAATATTAATGATTAATACAATTACAAATAATATTTTAAATTATATGATATATTTTTAGGTATATAAATATAAATAATATATTTCAAATAGTGTCTGTCTAATTTACTTACAAATAATACGACATAAAAAATATTTTGATAAAATTACATATAAAATATATAAAAATCAACCAAAAATGTTCAAATTATACATTGAAAAACTAAAAATAAATAAATTTTCTTATATTTGCTAAGTATAAATACATTTTTATCTTTCAAAAAATTCAAAATTAATTAGTATCACATTAATAGAATAAAAACACTACTAATGAATCTTTAACAGAATTGCTCTGATTGGATAAATATCAATATACAATTTATTCAAAAAAATATACTGTTCAGAAATATTAAAACTATTTATTTATTTTTTAACAAGGTAAAATTAATTAGATTTTAGTTTAATGCGAACTAGATAGTGTTGATTAACTGCCATTGAAACATAACCTGTTATAATTTTAGAAATGCATTTACTTTCGTTAAAGGATGAAAACAATAGGTCTTATCTCCTATCAGTAACATAAAGGTAGCTGACTTTAATTAAATTTTTAAATTAAAACAAAAATAATGTGACCCTAGTTAGTAGAATATAAATTCGATATGGCTAGGAAAATTACTGTTTATCCTTTCACACAGCAATTATAAGTACATAATCGAAAGATGTCCATAAAACATAACAACTTAACAATGATATTTATGATCATTGATCATGATATCAAAAAATATGTATTCCAATGTATTAATAAACACATGATGTTATTATAAACGTGTTCATACTATATATGAGGGTTCTCCAACCTTCTTATACGATGGGCCAAACCTAAGATCTGTTTCGGAATTGTTAGCCAAAATAGCTTAGAGATACATAGATAGAAAATTTAATTAACAAGGATTAATTTCCAACCATTAAAAATTTTATATTGTATTGTAATATAGTTGTTAAGAATATCACCTGATAATACAATTTTAATCTAGTATTTATAACTTCATAAGTATTCAACATCATATCAAACTATGATAAAACAAAAATAAATAAATAAATCAACAACGTATGAGAGCCCCATATCCCTATTTGAAATCGATCTCGTCTCTACCTACTTATTAGTATAGTAAAACATAACAATATTACATCGGACATGCGTCGGTACTATCGTATTATCGTATCAGTAAATTTGTCAGTTGGTAAATTCCAACAATTGTTGAAGTTTAAAGTGTGGTGCAGATTACATATCCCATTTCGTTTCGTTGCGCAAATTACCAAAATTAATATTTGGATATGGCGCAAAATACATGTTATATTTTTATATTTTGGCACATATTACATACGCACATAAATTTACCTATTGGTGGCGCAAATTGCAAGTAATAAAATTGGTGAAATTTCCCTCTAGATTGGTGCGGGAATCGATTGATGTTTGATCCTGTATAATGCCTACTCTAAAGTGCGATCGCCGTTGCCCCTTTTGATTTTATTATACATAACATAATATATTATATCATAGTCATTAAAATAATATCCAATGTAATCTTCTTAAAAGCTATTTATTTTAATTATAATGTTAATATAGTTTTAGGGTTTAAAATATATGTATCTTTCCTAATCATACGATTCATGTTACTTTATTTGTCTCTTATCAAACTTACTCATTGTACAAAAATTATGTATAGATTGAAGATTTCTTCAATCGAATAAAAAAACATATATGATTTTGGTTATTGATATCCTTAGTCCTTACTTAATTATGATTATACATAATGCAATAAATAATTTAAGTATTTTCAAATCAAACTGTTAAATATAAAATATGATTGGTGAGAAATAATATTATACTCGTAATATAGATTATAATTTTGTCGTTATTCCGATGAAATATTGAGTTTAATATTTTGCAGTTAAAAATGATAATGGTTTATAGTAAATTACTTAATTCTATGGTATTATTATTTTATATATTATTATATATTATATTTTAGTTATTATGATATGATTTTAATTAAATTGTTACTGATGATAATGCAATACAATTGTGTATATCATTATAATATGTTATACGAGTACTTTAACAAATAAATATAGTATATACCTAAATAGAAGACCACTCCGATTCACTCATCAACGCTTAGACCAAACTGCTGGGTTTAGAGATTTAAAATTTTGTACAAAGGTTCCTTAAGCAATGTAGGAGTGCACTAAGAAAGGATTTTTTAAAATTCAACTTCTGAGGGGCAAAAGGGGGGTTTTTAAAATGTTGTATAGATTTTATATAGCTAAATATAATGCATTTTTTTCTCCGACTGTTAATCACCGTTTACTGGTGTTAAGGTATCAATTATTTAGGTATATTATAATAAACCGGTCGCAAGTAATCGGCGACCCGCGATTACAACACATAATAGATACCGGCGGTGGACGGTTAAAGTCCAAATGCATTGCAAAATGGTAAAAACGTGCTGCCTTTATATAATAATAATATTCACCACACTTCACAGTCATGTTATCAATGAATCTAATTGTGTTATAACAATTAACACACACACACACACAATTAAATTGTAAATTCCACGTAATATTAACACTATGCCACTGTATCAATGCAATTAAACACCAACACACGGCCTACGAAAATGCCAAAAAAGAAATTAATACACGGGCAACACCGTGTCGGGACAGCTCGTAATGTATAAAACGACAATCTGATTTCATCTCCTACTACTATGAGAAATAATTCAAATTCCAACAAACGCCTCATATACCTAATATGAATAAAAAATATAATAATTTTAAACAGTAAACGCCTTCTCAAAACATAAGTGTTTTGATCACCCAAAACATATATAGTAATTTTCCTGCAGTAGAAACATTAATACCTTTTTTTAATAATGTGAAATAGAACAATTTTTTTAATTTTTTTTTTTTATTGAACATTAGCAATAATATTGGCCATTAGTTTTTACATTTAAAAATTTACAATAGTTTATTCATATTTTCAAACATTAACTAAATTATTATACAATTGGTAATAAAGTCAACTCTCATATTTTGATGTTATTTAAATTCTTACCGTCTACCCTTGTATATATTAGCACCTCATAACGCTTTCCGATTTGGTAACTAGATTTAAATCTAAATATATTAAAAAACGTTTTTAAAAAAAAAAAAGAAGCAACAATAATTAATTGAAGTATAAATAATTGCATATAACTCATAAGTATTGTAAATAAATATTACGTTTACATTCATAAATCATATTATGAATTCGTACTTATAATTTAATAAGAACAGATATATACCAGTAGTTTGCAAATTATATTGATTTGTATTGATAAGTACAATAGTAGAGATTTTTAATATGTAGGTACATCGTATCCAGAGTTTTAAAATAAAACAATGATACTATTTTATGTGAAACAATATATATGACCATAAAAATTCAATAACCATGAAAAAACACAGAAAACCGTAAGTTCATATGGTAAAAATAAAATAAAAAGCCACAAGATTGATAGTATATTATACATTTATAACCAAATCGAAAATACATTGAAATGAAAAGGTTTTGGATGCTTTGTGTGTCGAGCATTTCGTATAACACGAAACTGTGATCGAGACCTAACCGAGGAGGGAGGGGCAGGAAAGAAAATTGTGACGGAAAAAAAGTACAGGTGCACAGCGTAGGTTTAGGAAAAAAATACTAATGAAACGATGATGTGAAAAGCGTAGAGAAAAAAAGTAAATTAGAGAGCGGAAAAAAGCGGAACGGTACGCGTGTCGCGAAAGGTCGTAGAGCTGTTCAGTTGTTGCGGTGGTGATGGTGCTGGTTGTGGTGGTGGTGGTGGTGGTGGTGGCTAAGGAGAAGGGACGATTACCTGTGTGTGTGCAAGCTGTTGCTTCGCGTCCGCCGGTGGTGGCGGCGGCAACAGTGGCTGCGATGACGTCGTCCTCGGCAAATGGCCGTGATGGTATCAGTGCGAGCGCAGACGAATGAGTCAGAAGGTGAGAGGGATGGTGGGCGAGAGGGATGGTGGGCGAGAGGGATGGTGAGTGAAAGAGATGATAGGCGGGCGAGAGGGCGTACGTAGTATACGCGTTTACACTGCAAGGTTGCCGCGTTGGATTCGACTATCTATGTGTGTGTGTGTGTGTGTTAGGGTTTGTGTATATGTATGTGTATGTGTATAGGTGTGTGTGTGCGTAAGTGTGTGTGTTTGTGTATGAGTGCGCGCGCGTGTGTGTGTGTATGTGTGTGTGTGTGTGTGTGAGTGTGTGTGTTTGTGTGTGTTTGTGTGTGAGTGTGCATGTGTGTGTGTGAGTGTGTGTGTGAGTGTGTGTGTTTGTGTGTGTTTGTGTGTGAGTGTGCGTGTGTGTTAGGGTTTTTGTGTGTATGTGTATGTGTGTGTGTGCGTGTGCGTGTGCGTTTGAAGGAGCGAGATGTATACTACTATAACATGTCCAGGGGGTAGCGTATGGGATGTGCGGAGAGCGAGGTGGTGGTGCGTAAATTGCTTGTGTGCGTATGCGCGCGTACTGTATATACACAGTGCGGAATACAAGCGGCGGCCGCGGACCCGGTGTGTGTGGCGCGACTGTTGCAGGGGATCCGCGACCCCCGGCGACGTCGGCAGCGAGATCGCGCGCGCGCGAGCCCGTCTCGCTCGGCTCCGATGTGTCTTCCGTCTTAGCACGCGCACGCACCCACCCGTGACCTCCATCTGGTAACGCGGGCGCGCCGGACACGCACGTGGTGCGCACGCACGGCCTGCCATTGCACACACACGACATAACAGCTCGCGTACATGCGCACTGTATCACGTACATGTAGACGTACCTGTATATACGCGCGGTGCCCACACGCAGCGTAACGGGACACCTGTTTGAGTCACGGTGACGGCGGCTGAGCGAAAGTCCCATACTTTCCCGATCCCTCCCCCCTACCCCAAATGAACGAGCCGCGTGATGTCGAACAGCGCGTAGACCATGATCAATAATACACCCTTTCCGTCATTACGTGCATGTTTCAATGTGTGTGTGTGTGTGTGTGTGTGTGTGTGTGTCCAAGTAGTCCAAAGTGTTGAAGTGTAACAGAATCCTGGTAAAAATTTTAAAATACCGCGTCGGTGTAGCGGACCCCCTGCGAAAATTAGTTAATTGGTAACCTGACACAAAATCGTAGTGTACTCGCCTTTTCTCCGACCGGTCCTGCCCGAGTAATAATCATTAATATATAAACGTAATCCACGCCGTGGATGCACCCCCACACTTGACGTCCGCGCTATCGCTCATCGCTGAAAAGCGGTGGTGACTATAAATTATATACGTTTCGCACTGATCGTCAAATCTAAGAAGTCTGCACACAGCGGTGGTTACAACTACTATTATGTGATGGTAACATGACGGATAAAGCATTTGTTTTTCTCGTCGTAATCATTGACACCGCGACGGAATGAAATGATTTATTCATGACCAGTCGCAGCGCTTGCAAAAGATATTCCAGACCATGCCAGTATACCACACAAACTGTCCACCACGCATTGACGCAATATAAACAACATAATAACATAGTTAATGTTACATTGACGTCATGTACATAATTGCACATTAAAACAGTATTATATTAACATAAACGTATATTGAATTCGGTTTAAATTTCAATACAAACCATGGTCTATGATTAAATGATAAAAATCTAACACGTTAGACTAACAGCGCTCGGCCGTTCATGGAACTATGCGAATTTAACCAAATCTGTGTTCTGAATTTTCGTTAGGGTGGTTTTGATAATAATCATAAATGAAAATAATTTATTTAACAACTAGAAATGTATTTTAATTTAAAATTTACCGAGATAAATCTTAAGCCTAATGCTGCTTCAACATAATATAAGGCTTATTATTATTATTATTATTATTATAAGTAACCTAACGTCTTGCAAAGTATCGAAAAAAAGATCCTACAACATTTATGTACCTGAATTTTCTATTAATACAATGCTGTACAATCTTTTGGCTTTGGCTTTTATAGTAATAGTTCAAAAATTATACTTTGAACCTTTATGACTTTGTTTGACAAATACAATTGTTTTAATCATTGCAGATATAGTACGATTAATAAGTCCTCAAGGTAAGCCCGGTATTAAGTGATATAATATGACACTAATTGACGAGACGGGCGAGATATAAATAGTAAATATTATACATAGTGTACATATGCAGAGAGTATCATATTACGAATATAATAAAACTGAGAGAACAAGCGTTTCAGCGTTTCTTTATATGTACCGCGTGTGATTCTATTAACCGTTTAAGCATACCGGCCATGAATAGTATTTAACTTGATAAACGATTTGAAATTTGTTCATTCCATACAATTCGTAACAGCATATTACCTGTACAAATTGATTTTGTACCATCAAATGACATTGTTTAGTTCCTGTACTACTACACGGTAGGTTGAAATGTTAAATATTTTCTATAAATCCAATTCTAACCATACAACAATTTATTTTTACACATGGATATTATTATAAACCATTACAAAGAAATAAAAATTCGCAATCAGTTCATCAGTACTTAGTTTATTTTACTACGTATATAATCCAGTTACTCTATTTTAAAATTGTATTAAAAAGAAAAACAAATGCATAAGTCTTCACAGTTAATATACAAACTCATTAGTTAACAGATTAGTAAGCAGCAGTACTTTACCATCTTACTTGGTATGTTAAGATAATAAATTGCTTGACTCGACAAACACTAGCGTTTATAATTTATATTATGTATACCTAAATATTTGTATTTCGTTTACAGGAAGATAAATAAATGTTTACTTTAAATAATTACTACTGATATTATACAATGTTTAGAAGAAAAAGAAATTTAATTTTAATTTAGTACTCAATTACATTTACACCACTCATAAAATTCTAAATTCTTGTTTTTTTAAGTGTACAGTTATTTAACAGGATAAATTAGCATATTCATTAGTTATTTATTATAAACTATAATTATTAACAATACTTTTTTTATTTTTTATTCATTTTTAAGAAGACAATCTATATCACAGACATAATAGATGTATTATGAGAAGTTAAAGAGGAGAGACAATGAGTTAATGACCACCCACTGATGAGTTATTTATCTAGATAAATTTATCTATAGATCTATTTATCTTGTATAATTAATTTTACATTTTATTTTATTTTTTCGATTTAATTTAAAATATTTATTCCATTAAATATCTACATCATTTATGCTTTAGATGTCTTGGAGGAAGGTGGGAGTTATTTAAAATTATGAAAGATAATATAGGTTTTTGATGAGTGGATGAGTTTATGGAATTGTTTTTAAATTATAACCTAAATGAAATCATGTAGAGCAGGGGTCGGCAACCTTTTTACCTACGCGGGCCATAATTTGTTTCAGTTTTTTATGGAGGGCCGCATACAAAATCAAAACATTAAAAAATATAATTTTAACATTTAATACTAATATATTTACATATAGCAACAATCATATTATGAGTTTAACATTGCTGTTGTTCTTATTAACTAATTTTTAATTAAATACATTAGTAGAGAAAATTTAAAAGTTTAAAAATAATTATAAAAATTGAAATTTTAAACACCATGAAATATATTTGGAGGGCCGCAGCAAAAAGTTCTAAGGGTCGCGGGTTGCCGGTGCCTGATGTAGAGTATCATTAAATAATATGTAAAAACAATACTAAAAGTTAAACCAAATAGGTAATCTGTACACCTCACTAAGATCATAATTTACAAGAAATATTTGATAATGATTGAAAGAATCTTGGAGTTTAAGAAATCGATTTCAAAACGAAATACCTGTATAATTTATTATGACTTATAACTAAAGAGTAAAGTGTAATGTATTATTATAAAATGGCTGAGAAAGTAAACAAAATCCGGGAGTTATTTTACATAAAATAACATATTATAGGTACAAGATTCGGATATTATCCAATGTCAAAAATTATTTAGACTTATTTTATTTATAATTTTTTACTAATATAAATTTTAATATAATAATATAAAATGAACTGGCTCCATTCATCTCTGTTTGACGCACATCCTAATAACTAAAAGTAAATATCACATCAAATAATCTTAAAATAGTATTATAGGATTAAATAATTTGTTTTTCATCTTTAATATAAAAGTAATAATTTATAAATTATTTTATATTTTACTGTAATAATAATAAACGTAGTCTTTTTCGAAAATATATTTAAATTTTTTCAGAATCTTATGATTTTTATAGGTTTCTTTCAATGTGGAGTAATGATAAATTTGAAAACCTATCATGGGTCATCGAGTTTTTAATACAATTTTTGATCCACCTCATTACAAAAAATAATCCGAGAGATAACTTCTCACATGTTGTTGATCTAATTGGTATTGTTAAATGTTAATGCTGCTTGTAAAAGTTTGTGGTTATTTGGAAAAAATATATTATTATATTATATTATATTCTGTGATGTACAGTCTACATTAGGATACATGAAATGGAAAATCTATAAATCTAAATCTATTTCGACGTCATATACCATGAATATTTGGCCGTTCTACGTATATAGACGGTATATATTACAAGTATTATATACGTAATAATTTTCTTGGAAAAATAAAATATGCAAATGTAAAATAATAATTTATAGAAAAAAAAATGGAATTGAAAATGAAATTAGTGTAATTGGGATATGAAACCTAGGTCAATAGTAGGTTATAATTTTATGGTGACAACGGTAGGTTTATAGGAGGCTTTAGACCACTCTGACCCCTTATACACTATACCCATGAGTCTATGTCAATGTGTTTCATATAATTCAGAGATAGATTTTTTACTGTTCCAATCCATGCCGAGATAACACGAATGAACTTGCGATAATAGATAATATAATATCAATGATAATATTAATTATTATGCATTATTATTATTTTAAGAATGAATTATTAAAAATTAAATAAAGATACACAGTGTTATAATGCGTTATAAAAATATTAGTCATTATATTACCCAAAAATAGATTACCTAAATGTATCTGTATCCTTTTGACAATCTATATTTTTTTTCACGGCCATGATTGTAAAATCACAAAAGAAATGTTGTTCAAAAATTAAACGTTAAATATAAATTAATCTAAATTATTATATAATTTAATATAATAGTTTTTAAAATAAATATACGTTTGAAAACAAAATACTCGTATAACGAAATATCAAAAGCTTAAAAAGCTCAAAACGTGATACATCGAATTTTTTTTTAAATTTTTATAATTATAATAATTAATAAATTACCTATTACATAATAAATACGTCCCTCGCTTTGTTTATGATCTAAAATAACCTGCCCAGAAAGTATCATTCATAAAACGATATTTATTAAATTAACTAGCTATTAAGTAGAAGTAGAACTAATTGGCCGGTGTGAATTCTCATATGCTGGATCAATTTACTATCCTTTGAATATTAGTTCAAATAGGGAACGACAGTAGGTGTCTTCTTCGTTTGTCCGTACTCATAGTTGCTGTTGATAAGTCCACGAGAATGGATGTTCTCAAATAGCTCACTTATACACGGATTATATCAATCGAAATCTATATGAATATATCAGACTGTTGGTTATTCCCAAATATCAAAAAGTTTCCAATAACAATTAAACCGAAAAGATTTGGAAATTCTCTATGTGATACTTACATAAATATCAGAACATCTACATTATCTGTATACCATTTAAAATGTACAATAAAAAAATGAAAAGGAATAAATTATCAGCTTGTTAATTTAAATTTTATTTTAAAATTAATATTGAAACTTGGATTAATAAATCAATGTTTGTGTTGGCCGATTTCACAAAAATACACAATTTTACTAGTAGATAAGTATAGGTAACTATATTCCAAAATTAAATCATGATTTTTTCATTAAATTTAAATTAAATACCTACATATTATGTATTCTTCATTCATTCAGAAATATGTGCGGAAATGTTATAAAACGTCCCCTTTTACTCAAACTTATGTTAAAGTTAATATCATAAAAGTAACAGGTGTGTATAAATCAGCGTAATCGTTCTGGTCAAAACCGTATAAGTACACAGGCATTAAAAATAAAAAGAATTAAAACACATTATGTATGGCATGTGATAATTAAACAAATACATTTATGATTTCTCGTTTCACTATAATAATCTAAATAAATCATACTATTTATGTAATAACTATAGATTTGAACTGAATAGTTACACTAAAAGCTATTAATAAAAATAAAAAAGTGAAGATACTTTAAAAAAAAAACTTCCAAAAATTGAAAATTTAAATTGTCTATTTATAAGTCAAAATATGTCAAAATACTTTTAAAACTTAACCACGTATAGATAACGTCAATATAAACATTTAGTAAAAATTTCAAGTGTTTGCCTTATTTGAGTTTTGAATTAGAGCAAATTTCAAAAACCGATATCATTTGTCAGTCTAGAATATTATACATTATATTTTACATGTAGTTTTATGTCAATATTCGCAGTTCAAATGCTTATAAAAAAAATTGTGCCTATGGATTTTCATAATTTTCGAATGAAAATAATAACTACTCCTGTGGAATCTTCTATTAAATTTTCAAGTATTTTGTATTAATCAATTTTTTTTTTATCAACGGTTATAAAAAAAAAAATATAAAAAAATCGAATATTTCATATGCTTATAAGTAGCTTAAAAATCATTATAATATTTCGAAAAATATATGACATAAAGGAAATACTAATACTAACGACTGGTAAAAATTTCAAGTTTCTGTGACTTATACTTTTTGAATTATAACAAATATTTAAAATCGTTTGAGGAAAAATCACTGTTTTATGCAATTTCGTTAAAATTTAAATTTCAAACGGTCATAGAAATTTTTTTATAGTTATTTAAAGAGTAACTAATGGATAACATTGTGTTAAAATTTTGAACCTTAAGTATAAATAGAAAAAATAACGGGTGGGCCTCGCTTTGCTGTACAGTTTGGGGATGGAGTGTACCTCGTTTATAGGATAGGTCATTATTATAATGGATTTGTTAAACTTGTATGCAATGATAGATATCATTGTATACGAATAACGATTTTGAACGGAGTTAATATGTTTGTTTAAAATGTGTATATAATAATATAGTATTTTATATTTAAATTGAATTATAATGCAATTTCATAAAAATTTAAATTTAAAACAGTCATGAAATTTTTTTATATATTTTTGAAGGTAAGCTTATGGACAACCTAGTGTTAAAATTTTGAACCTTAAGTATAAACAGAAAAATTTTTATGAATTTTTATCTACAAAATAACTTGCAAATTATAGTGATTTTGACACATTTTATACAAATTTGAACTTTATGAGCTTATACAAAAAATTTGAGTGAAACCATCTACGATATTTTTTAGTTACAATTAGTATAACTTATATTTAATCCTTTAATAAATTTTCAAGAGTTTTTGGACAGCCAAAAAAATTTTATAGATGTTTAAAAAAAAAAAATTTTACAATAATCGAAAATTTAAATTGTATATAAATAAGTCAAAATATGTCAAAATACTTTGAAAACTTAACCATGTATAGATAACTCCAATATAAAGATTTGGTAAAAATTTCAAGTTGTTGCGGTTTTTGGTTTTTGAGTTAGAGCATTTTAAAAAAATATGATTTTGCGTAAAATTTCCCATTTTTTCGTAATTTTTTTTATCGTTTTTTTTGACGCTTTTAAAAAATATTGAAAAAGTTTCATTTTTGACTAACCCAAGTACCAACTACATTCACTTTTCTTTCATAAAAGTTGCTGTTTAAGAAAATCGAAGCATTTTTACTGCAAAAAAAGGTGTCGTCAGACACAAAAAAAAAAAAACACACATCATTGTAAAATCAATAGATTCCATCACTCCGTTCAGAATCGAAAATTGTATGAATTTTTAACTACAAAATAAAATGCAAATCATCGCGATTTCGACAATTTTCATACAAATTTGGACTTTATGGGTTTATGAAAAAAATGTGTACGGAATGATTTTCAATTTATTCTAGTTTCAATAATTATAACTTATAATAAGATAACTTTTTATAAGTTAAATATATTATCAGTTATGTTCCCATACATTTTGTTGAGAGTATACTATATATATACTCAATACACTAATGAGTCTCTTAATACAGTAATTTTTTGATTAATACGATGATTAAATAGAATAGATGGATCGTGTTAATATTAAGAAAAAAAATTGAATTATAATATACTGATTATCCGAAAAAAATAAAAATAATACACATTATAAAAATAGTTTAAAAATTAAACAGTTGTTAAATCAATTGAAATATCATAATCTATATTTCGTCGAGATCTGCTTGAGAGTATACGTAATGTACCCGTGTATTTTAAAAATAATGTTGAGAGCGTACGGCATATAATATGTAGTTTACCCTATGGAAACACCACTGAATATTATACAATGTAATATACATACTTCATTATCGATTTATGTGAAGAAGTACCAATGAGGGAGCAAAAAATAATACATAATTACTACCGGCGAAAAACCTTATACGTGCGACTTCAGCCCGAATACATCAAACTTAACAAATCCATTGTAATGACCTATCCTATGAACGAGGTGCACTCCATCACCAACTGTACAGCAGAGCAAGGCCCATCCGGTTCTTTTTGTTCTTTAATCTTTACAGTTGAATTAACATGATGATTTTTTTCGTTACAACAATTCAAGTAGTTTATATTAATACATAAATATATTTATTTTTTATTTTTGCATTGTTACAAATAGTACTACTTAATAGTACTAATGTAACTTCTTCGGTTCACATATTTAAAACATCACTAAAATATATTAGTTGGGTAATAAGATTGTTCTAAGCAATTTTTTTTTCACAATTTAATTTCCGTAAAAATGATTAAATTTTTTCGAACGAATATAGTTCTTGTTATGCGTTCCTAACAGGAACTTCCTATGCTTGACGTAATGGCATTTTAGCACAGAAATTCTATCTCTCATATTTTTATTAAATTTAAAATAATTTAGATATTCAAACATAGATTTTTTTTAAGAATCTTACAGATGAATTTAGAAATTATTTTCATTTCTGGTATAGAATAGAAACTATTTGTATCAAAAAAATACTAACAATTTCTAATACCAGAGATATCACTCATATTTTCTCTAGTATTTAAAATGTTGACGATAGCACAATTTATGAATTTTATAATATTAACAATCTTTTGGATTATTGAAATTACCATTTGTCAATTTGATGAATTATGCAGACCCAAAAATAGGGGAAAATTTCAATAGAATGTAACCTGATATTGGTGCTGATCAAGTAAATATTGCTCAGTAGAATAAAATCAACTTGTGCCTAAATAATAAATATCCATACATAAATACATAATATAATAAGGGCTCGGAAGCACTTTTCTATTGCTTGCAATTGAGGTTCATCTTTACAGAAATTTAATTCGTGTTATATAGAATTAAATGCATTTTTAACATTTTTATACTACATAATATATTATCATAGTATATAAAGTTATTTAAATTATTAAAGATATATTAATGAAAATTTTTAAAAAAAAACCAAAGTTTATCATTTAAAGAAATTTTTAAAGTGATATTTTATTACTTTATCTTACATACTTTGTTTATATACAGATTAATACTTAGGTATATATAAGTTCCGTGTTAACTACCATAGCGTATACTCATATCATGGTACTCGTTGACCTACGTTTTACGCCTTCAATCCGTCATGCATATTATGAGTAATAAAATTATGGTTGCGTAGTATATTTGATATAAATAAGATCTGATTTTGTCTCGTAAAAACACTTCCAAATAAAATCCATCATCATTTAAGTATGTATGCTTCTCTCTCCGAAGACCTTTCACCAGTTGTATTCAACTCCTCCAGCAGTCCATCTACTATATATCCCAATAGTTGTGATAAAAAGATACAATACTTGAATACTATAACGATGAGGGGTTATATGTTCGATCGAAAATATGTTCGAATAATAAAATTCATCGTTAAAAATAAAAATATATATATATATTAAGGTACTGACCATAATTCTGGCGGGAATAGCGGGGGCCTTACTTATGGATTTCATTCGCGGAGTCTCACTGATCTACCAATAAAATATGTTGTTTCGAAGTAATCTTCCTATTAATTTGTGTTCCCTTTCATCTTTCATAAATTGAGTTTTAAGCTGTTTGCAACTTCTGCTAAAATACATGATTCGTCTTTTATATGTTCATGGTTTTTAATAATTATTGTTCGAAATGAAGCACCACATTTTTCGACACAGATCCAATAGTAGTAATAGTACACATTTGCACTATTCCGTTAACGAAAATTATTTTTATTAAACATAAATTCATACTCATTTACTAATAAAATATATTTCTTATGTATAATAGATATTAATTTTATAGTACACGTCGACATATTCGTTCGCTATTTCGTACGGTCTAACAATAAAAAAGGATATAATCTTGAGAATACCAAAAGGTCTATAATTTCCAACCTTGACACGGTCGTGTCACGCAAATACCGCGATCTCACCCACTACACCCTTTTGCCTTGGTATCACCATTCGTTCGATAATCAATCGGGATACCCGAGCGATTAATCGAACCAGTTTTCGGAGTCGGCGATGAGCCCCGAAGCTCGTGACGGCCGGTATGACGACCGCCGCGAGTGACGGTGGCGCTTGTCCGCTTTTAACCGTCTACGCGTCCGTCCGACCTTTTACGCCGACCTTTACGACTTGTCGCGAATTGTGTGTGTTCTATTTACTCTGCGCGACATTTTGTATTTTCTTTTATTGTGTATTAAGTGCGTGTTCGCACGACCGCGTATTATATTATATATTACATTATTATTATTCTATGATTTCTATGATTCTATGATTCAGCTGAATATATTATATTTTGTATTTTTGTTCTTTTTTTGAAGTTATTATTATTATCATTCCAACAAAGAAAAAAATATAATTAATTAGTTTTTAATTTCGTAACTGAAAAATTATTGCGTATTTAATTATTATTATATAAATATAAAAGTGCTACGTGACAACCTATGGCCTTCGCAAAAATTAATATGGAAATGCAGCTTAAGGCATGCTTAAGGAAAAACACAAGAATAAAAAGTCCACTTCCCCAAATAATATAAATCACTGAACATTCGTAAAGTAATACGGCTTTCTTTTAGCCTATAGTTTGTCGTAAATCCTTGCACGCATCACGACTATTGCCAACTCAGTGATAGCTGAGCTCGGTGACAGCCGTTCTAGTATTCGAAGAAGGAAGAACAACGACGTCAACCAAGTTACAGCTGTCGGTTAAACAAGAAAATAAAAGTTATATAAACATAGAACAGCATATAATATCTCGTAAGTCAGAAAATAGACTAATATAGTATTTAATATGTCATGTTTTGCAGATATCTTCCTTTATTATTATTAAGATCATCCTAATTTGCTATCGTAAATATTAAATTTAAATCATATTCAAGTTATGTTAAAACTTGTACCATGAAAAACATTTCTAGTTCTACGCTATCTCTCCTATTTCACGATTTGTGTTAAAGTGGTTACAATAGCCATTTTGGGTGACAAGTCGCAGATGTTAAGTGCGACAGGCTACAACTTTTTGCCATTCTGGCCTCAAAGTTATTGTGCAATAAAAACACGTCTCCCAACAATTCAACAAATCTCCAACCATCATCCCCACTCTCAAACATGACAACTTACTCTGCAAAAATCTATATTCAATTTAAAGCTCATATTATACCACCAGAATTTTTTCATTTTTCTAAAACCAGCAATACTGTCATAATGTGTGACAATGTATTTTTGTGCCTTTCAAGTATTCTATATTTATTATTTTATGTATATAAGATGTAGGGGGAAATAATACATTCGACATGACTGGTAAACATACTCAAAATGTATAAAAAATGGATGTTCCTAGTCGTAATCAATCAAATATTAGAAGGAATCTCATATTTGGAAATATTCAAATAAGCGAATATTCTGAAGTAAATCATCATTTATACAGAAAAAAATTAAGAAAAAAATATAAAATTTGTTCTCAAGTGACGCTAAAGAATAAAAAACCAATTACATTTAACATCAGAACCTCAGTGAACTTAGTCTCAGTTAACAAATCTCCATAAAAAATCTACTTTTTACCAAATTGAATTATTTTAAAAAGAAAATTTCGAATGTTTCTTAACTATCTTAAGATATACAAACATACTATACACTATAAATACATTTTACAAAAAATTACATATTATTAATATATAAAGAACGAATATTATACAAATAGGTATAGGTACTTTTTATTTAATAATTATTTTTTAAAAACTATTAAATGATTTACACAATTATTAATTTCATAAATCAGAAAAACTTGTAAATTTATTTTGATAGATTTTTTTATTGATTAATTATATTACTTATTTTTACCCTAGCTCAAATGGTAATAGCAGTTAATTGTTAATGTAGGTACATTATTATTGACTATTATTTAATAAGTTTTTATATTTAACTACAGAATTAGACAATAAAAATGTGTGCATTGTGTATAATGTACCTTGTCTTCTTAAACTATATAAGCGTAGGTGTAATTACATTGTACACTTTTAAGATGTAATTTGTTTCAAAAAGTTCATATTTAAATATAATATTATAATTTAAACTGTTTACCAACATCTTAGAATCATACAATACAAACACACTTTTGATGTTTGTATAATAACATCAAAGCTATAAAGTTATCATGAACAGATACCTGAAGAAAATACACAACAAAACTTTATCTTACAATGTTTAACTTATTGGCGGAAATGCGGATACGATTGCGCGCGGTTCTTATCGACAGTACCTTTTTAGGTGTACGATTGCGCGTGCTGTATAATTTTAATTTCATGCAACATTGTCATATTTATACTAGGCAAGGTAAATCCATGTAGTTGGTGCCACCTGGTCGTGACTAATAGATTACTATATACATATAATTTATAATAGGTTATCACTTATTTATTGCACATAATTTTGTAATATTAAAGACAAAGTACGTCATAAATATTCACAGCTACTGAGTACTAACGATCCCGAAAGTTTCCATACCCACTACCTGGTACACATAACACACAGTTTAACTGCAGTACTCACTCATCGACATTTGTTGTTATAACTATTCTTATGAAAAGTCAGGCAGAAACTGTGACTACTCGTAAATTATTAATCATTTCTAGAAGAATAAATATAAAATCAACGGAAATCAAAACCTGAAGGAATAAAAATTATATTAATTTATTAGTAGCACAAAGAGTATCTATATTATTAACACCAAAATAACATTATAGAAAATTTACTCAAATACTTAGCCATAATTAAAAATAGGTATCGAGGTTTCAAATTTAATTTTGCTTTAAGATTTTGAACTGAGTGATGAATATATTGATTTAAGATTTTACAATAATATGGAATCTATTGGTTTTATAATGACCAACGATGAATAGAAATGATGTGTGTGTCATCACATTTTAGGGCAGTAAAAATGCTTCAATTTTTTTATATAGCACTTTTTCTGAAAGAAAAGTGAATGTATATGGTACTTGGGTATGTCAAAATTCAAACTTTTCCAATACTTTTCAAAAGCATCGAAAAAACCATAAAAAATTACTGAAAAATAGAAAATTTTACGTAAACCCACACTTTCACAAAATAATTTTTATTTTAAATACTCTAACTCAAAAACCAAAAACCGCGAATACTTGGAATTTTTTCCAAATTTTTATATTAGCGTTTTCTACTCACGGTTAAGTTTTCGAAAATTTTTTTTTTATAATTTATAGACAATTTAAATTTTCGATTTTTCTATGTATTTTTTTTTTTTTTTTGAAATACCTATTAATAAAAAAAATGTGGCTATCCAAAAACTCTTGAAAATTTAATACAACGTTCAATATAAGTTATAATTATCGCAACTAAAAAAAAATGAAAATCATTATACACGAATTTTTTTTTTATAAGCCCATACATTTCAAATTTGTATGAAATATATCAAAGTCGAGAAATCATTTACAAGTTATTTTATAGTTAAAAATTCATAAAACTTTTATTTTTATACTTAACGTTCAAAATATTAACACAAGGTTATCCATAAGTTACTCTTTAAATGACAATAAATAAATTTCCACCGGACTTTCAGGAAAAGTTTTATGGCCATTTTAAACTTAAATTCTTCCGAAATTGTATAAAATAACAATTTATCCTAAAACTACTTTCAATATTTGTTGTTATTCAAAAACTATAAGTTGTTGGAACTCGAAATTGTTACTAATTGTTTAGATTGGCATTTTCTTTATGTAATTTCTTTCTCAGATTAATATACTGCAGGTTATTAAGCAACTTATAGGCATTTGAAATATTTGATTTTTTTTTTTATAATTATTGATAAAAAAATTGGCTAGGAGCCTGAGACAAAATACTTGAAAATTTAATAAAAGATTCCACAGAAATTATTCTTACTGACATTCAAAAGTTATTGAAATACAATGGTACAATTATTTTTTATAAGCGTTTGAAATACAAATATTGATATAATAGTATTACAATTTAAATAATATATTATATACACCTATTCTAGATCAAATTTGGAAAATTGGACTAATCTCAAGTAAACATAATAAAGAAATGAAAACAGTTTACAAATATTTTGTCACATTAGGCCGTTGATTGATATCTGTATGATTGACATAATGTAAGTATTTTTTGATTGAAATAACAAACCGTTTTCTATGCCCATATGGACGTTGATTTTAAGATAAGACCGATCCATAGTGTAATATTATTACTCTATGGACTGTTCAGCTTATCGCAAATATATTTAAAAACTATCAACTCAAAACGACAAAACTTCTGTGTCAGTCTCGTTCCGTTCGATAGTCGCACATTATTCATGGTCACACATTTCATATTGTACCATATTTCACATTTGCAACTAATGGCACCTAAACAAAAAGTGTGTATTTTGGGATCTGGAAACTGGTACGTACGATTGAAGTTTAGAAAAACTATTTAAATAATTTTAACTGTTGTCAATAAACACGAATGTCTTGATTTTATGATACTATATTAAAATAGGTAAGTAGTATTCATTTTACTGGGTTTTCCTACATTTTCCCAAGAGTTCAATGGGAACTTGAGCTTGTCCGGCGCGGGCACTGGTTTGTGATAAATAATTATACATAATGTTACCATTGGCTCTGCTGGTACTGGTTTGTAGATTGTTTGTAGATTCTTACTTGTCCATGACAAAAATCGTTAAAATAATTTTAAGAATAATTTTGTTGCCTTATGAATTATTTAAGTGCTCATAAAATACATTAAGAAAAGCCATAATTATACTGATTATTTTATCTCATTTACTTAAATATATATATATATATATATATATATATATATAAATATATAGATTTATTTATTTATGAATGCTTCTTAATTTATTTTATGCATGTAAGTACTCTTTATTCCCGTTATACACGGAATTTAATTTTAGTTTTTCAAGTATTACTAAACGTAGTATTAATGAAGTACGTATTTAAATCTAAATAAATACCTAGATATACTTATTTTTGTTGAGTATAAGACACATCATTATTATTCCAATAAGAGGTACAAATTTGGTACCTAGTTTTATTTTTGCTTTATTTCATTATTATTATTATTATTATTTCATATAATAATCTCAAATTGTTTTAAAGTATGCGATTGAGGAGTATGACATATTTTTTTTTATATTCATGTCTCATGGTTTATTTCAGAAGCAAAGAAAAAATTAAACACATTAAAAAAAAATATGCAAAATATTATATTATAGCCTATTTGGTTACTTATATGAGGTACAAAATGTATAAAATATACTTTTATAAATTTAAATAATAAATAAATGTATTTAAACTACTGTTATCGTTTGATTATGTTATTGAATGAATTATTATTCTTCATTTTTTTAAATTTATAGTGAAGTATGAATTATGAGCTTAAGAGAATATAATTAGATGAATAATTATTTTTATATAGGTACCTAAGTTAGAAAATATGTTTAATAAGTTCACAAATTGAATTCATATTATATCATACAGGTTTGATTAATTAATTGATTGTATGGAAGTACTCTATAGAGTACTTCTGCGCTCTATAATATGCTCTTCAATGCATATTATTTTCGGTGAAAGACGTAAGCGCCAAAATGATATAAGAAAAAAAAGTCGTATCGTACGAAAGCACCAAAATCCTAGGTACCTGCATGTATTAGCTATACTGTTCAAAACTCCAAACGTTTAATATCAATAGAAAAATGTATTATCTAATTACGATAGATTGTCACCAAGTGTGTGAGCAGTTTTGTGTTATTTGTGTTAACATATTGTTAATAGGTACCTATTTCGTAAGCGTTCGTGTAAATTTCGTGTAAAATTAATTTTACTAAAACTGAAAAAAATTATGGTATTTGTGTGCATAATATTTAATGAGCAAAAATATAAATTTTTACGAGAAATGACCAATGGTAATGTGTCATTAAGGTGTACAAAAAAAATGTTCTGCTTAATTAAAGATGGATTAAAAATCGAAAAAATCGACCAATTTATTAAAATTATATATATTTATGTATAAATCATTTATTTTTGTGTATATAATATTTTGAAAATTAAAATCAATTATTCACAATTTTAAATCTTTTTGATTGAGATTGGATTGAGATTGGCGCTTATTTCCTACAAATTTTGGCGCAAATTATGTCATTTTTGCACTTTTGGCACTATATTATGCAGCCATCATTTTTGTATTTGAAATATAGGCCTAATGAGGTTCAGAACAGTTGTTGTACCTTGTACGACATGATATTATATTATATTAATACAACATAATTAAGATATAACATATTATAACATTAAATTACTATTATTACAATTATTACGATAATGAATGGTACAAATGGTACAATACAATGATAATTTATACTATACAATAATAATGAGTAACAATGATTATAACTTGATAGCATGGACTTTAACCTGGCTAAACTATCTTAAAAGAAATTAATTTTTTTATTAGAGTAAGCAATATTAGAATTTTATTTAATGGAGTAAATCTACTATAGTTTTGACGATAGATTGGAGTAACAACTTATGTAATACACGAGTATTAATTAAAGAGAACATTAAGAGATGTTTCACTTAGTATTTCGAGGCAATTTATTTGAGAATTTAAAAATCCATGCAATCAAGATAAAACATATCTTTTTCCTTTCGAGAGTTCTAAAATAAGTATCATACTCATTGGCTAATTGATTAAGTGGAATAGTTCTTAATTAGGTTAGTTTAAATTTAAATTAATTAATTTTATTTTAATAAACAGGGGTTCGGCAATTGCAAGAATTATTGGTTCGAATGCTGCACGTTTGGATGAATTTGAAACCAATGTGAACATGTGGGTCTATGAAGGGATTATTCATGGAGAAAAATTAACCGATATCCTTAATGCCACCCATGAAAATTTGAAATATTTACCGGGTAAAAAAATTCCTGACAATGTGGTAAGTTTTTATCGAATTTGTTATTATTTTATTTTTGTATAATATTATATAGGTACATCATTTATAAATCATTTCAATATTGTATCAATTATTATAAATGTAATAAAATATCTATGAATATTTAAATGTGATACCTATAAGATTAAATAAAGTAGTTATATTTTCAAACTAATTAGATCAAATTAGGTATTGTTTGGTTAATAACTAAATAGGTACTATAAAGATTATACTGAAGAAATACAATTAATAAGTTCCTCTATCTCTTCTCAAGAAATATTGTTTACAGACTTATATAAAACTACCTGTATCAGAAATAATGTCCACTTGTATGTTTAACTATTGAATAATAAAATACATATGTTTAGTTTTATTTACATACAGAATGTTTTATTCATTTATTTAGGATATGAAATCGTATTTAACACAATTTAATACTTATTTGTAAACATTGATTTAAACTGTGATTAGATTTTTAAGATTATAAATATTTAATATTTTGTTTAGGTTGCCATGCCAGATGCTGTTGAAGCTGTTAAAGGCGCTGATATCTTAGTGTTTGTTGTTCCTCATCAATTCATACCAAAATTGTGCTCTAGCCTTGTAGGATCCATTAAAACTACTGCTATAGCTCTTTCATTAATTAAAGTATTAATATAAATAAATTAAAATTATAGTTCATAATATTTAAATGTATTTTTTTGTATTTTAAAGGGATTTGATGTAGCTGAAGGTGGTGGAATAGATCTTATTTCACAAATCATCAAAAGGTATATAAAAATTGATGTGTCATTACTGATGGGTGCCAATTTGGCTAATGAAATTGCAGATGAAAAATTCAGTGAAACAACGATTGGTAGATTTTAATTTATTCAAATGTTATTCATTAATATTAAAAAATTATTTTACTTATTTAGGATGTAGAGACAAAACAACTGGCCAAGTTCTTAAAAACTTAACTCAGACTGTCTATTTCCGTGTTTCCGTTGTTGATGATGTTGAAGCTGTTGAAATTTGTGGAGCATTGAAAGTATGTGAAATAATTTAAATAAGCATGTGGTGAGTATACGTCTTATTAATGTGTTCTTGTGTTTATTTAGAATATTGTTGCTGTTGGAGCAGGTTTCATTGATGGCTTAGCTCTAGGAGATAATACTAAAGCGGCCATCATACGTATAGGTCTTATGGAAATGATTCAATTTGTTGATACATTTTACCCGGGTGCTCGTCTTTCTACCTTTTTTGAATCTTGTGGTGTTGCTGATTTAATCACAACATGCTATGGTGGCCGCAACAGAAAAGTGTCTGAAGCTTATGTGAAAACAGGAAAAGTAAATTGAACCATTACATTTTATCCTAGCTAAGAGATATTGTCCAATTATAGAATCTTATAAACCATTTTTAACTACATATCAATTTTGGGTTATAGAAAAAGTTTCCACTAATTTGATATTACCGAAAAAAAATTATGTCATTTTATTATTCTTAACATACATTAATAAAATTATTTGATTATTTGTGTCTTAAAGATGAATTAGAATTGAGTTAGGGGATTAGTAAAGGTTAATAATATTCAAAGATAAAAATCTGCTATACTTAAAGGATGTAGATTAGGTAGACCTTAAAATAATAATATGTTCTCTGCATATTATAAACTCATATTTTATCTGATCATAACATTAAAATATTTTCAATTTATTCCTAGGGTAATAGGTATGACACTTATATAGTATTTGATAGTAATCATTAAAATCAATGTATAAATTCTATTTAGAAAAAATCAAAATTGAAATAATATTTTATCTGAAAACTCAAAAATTTAATCAAAACTTAAATTAACTTTGTTAGAATGGTATGTTGCAAATTATTAGAATACTAATAAATAATAAACTGAATGTCTACTAAATACATCTTTACTTTTAAATACTTAATAATTTGTATACCAATAAATTAGAAATAATTTAAGAAAAAAACCAGTGATCAATACTTTGTAAGTTTAAACAAAATAATTAAAATGATCTAAATGACAATTAAAATACACCATACAGCATTTTAAAAATTTCCACAAAGGAGATAGGTAATAAAATTTAATTGAGTATTCTTTTTATTGAAAAATCATTTTATTTACTTATACCTAACTTTTAATCATTAATCTATAGAAAATCATGAAAATTTTGTTGTTTTAATTTCAATAATTGAATATTTAAATTTTGAAAAAATATTGTAACTATCCAATTCTGTTAATTGGATATTATTTTTTTTTTTTATAGTTTTAATTAGATTTAAATGATTTATTGATATAATTTTAATTAACTAGTAATACTAGTAATAATAGTATACTAGGTATAATATTAGTGTTTTGACTATACTTACAATAGTTGTAAAATATAAATAAATTAGAATATTATTGAATGGTTATTCTGATAATTTTGTTCCTTATATTATAATTCATTTTTTTAATTATTTTTAAGTCCATGGAAGAACTTGAAAAAGAAATGTTAAACGGACAAAAACTTCAAGGACCATTTACAGCTGCTGAAGTAAATTTTATGCTCAAGAATAGAAATATGGAAGCCGAGTAAGATGAATTCAAATAATTATAACTTTTAAAATATTAATTCGTACTTCTTTAAATAATTTTTCAGTTTCCCATTATTTACCACTATTCATAGAATTTGCAGTAGACAATTAACACCAAATGATCTAATTGAACAAATGCAAATACATATATGCAAGTAAATTAATTATTTTCTGCATATAAATAAACTACCAAGTAAGATTGTTATCAAAAAGTGTATTATAATTGATAGTATACAAAAATATATCTAAATTTGTTGTACTTAATAAATTATTGTTTGATTTATTCAACTTGTTTATAATCATAAAATATCAATCTTGGTTTTTTAATCAGAAACCTTTCTTGGGGTACCTTTATACATATTATGGATTCAATTACTTCTTGTAATTATTGTATATATATATATATCTTATTTATTTCTATATATCATTTATCATTATCGATATTGGTTTCTTAATGAGAACCCGTACACAGAATTCCAGCATTAAGATTTAAAGATTGAACAAGGGTGATATAAATAGAAAATAGAAAAAATAATAAGAAAAAACGAATTAATCACGGCACATAATATTATAACATTTAATTAACAGAATAATTAAAATAATATAAATTCAGGAATTCAGGATAAACTTGGCAATGTAGTGGCTTCCAATATCGCACACAATCGTATATCCGAAAAGGTAAGATGCGTGCAACCGCATCGTACCCTAACTTATATACCTAATAGATATTATTTTAACATAACCCAGGTAAGAGAGTTTAACATATATAAATAATACCCATTTCAATGAATGAATAATCAACAATCTGAACTAATAATAATTTGATACATTTTTTTTCTATTTAAAGTATATGAAATTAGTAATTTGAAATAAATATTAACGTCATGGATGAAGCCAAAAATGATTGTTTGCACATTCGTAATCAAAATAATAAGGAAGTACCATTATAGGAGTGTTATAGGAAATTATGTAACACAGCTGTGATATAATTGAATTATGAAACATATTTACTTTAGCCAAAAAATAGTCATAAAATTATTGAGTTTTTACCAGAGTCGTCAACAATGTGAGCAAACCAATATTCAACATTATTTTATAATATTCGTAAAAACATATTTTAAATTCCTTTTAGAATATATTTTACAATTTTATACATTAAAATAATATATACACATATCAGTTTTACTTGCTATAAAATAATTTGTTGGCTTATTAAAAATTTGAAATAAATCATAAGTTATTGTAAAAATTCAAAATCTTTAAAATTTTAACGTAAAAAGGTCAAAGTATATTTTATTTTGTTTTTTTGTTTTTTTAAATGTGTCTTACTCTTAATACTAATTTTCTATTACGATTTCATAAAATGTATTATAATATCATATCCACATACATTTCAAAAATATGTAAAATAATGGTTAAATGACTAAGTGATATTCATATGATAGTACCTATTCTGTATTATGGATTTACATATATTGTTTTTATAGAAAAGAAAAGCAAAAGAATCTCCATGTCCTTGTGTGAGTGCACTCACAGATGAACATGCATTATCATCAATCAATTACCAACCGTAAAAAGGGAAAATATTATAATACTTCTTGATGAATTTAAAATAATTTTATAAGTTAATTATTCTCCTTATTCAAATTCGTATTACATAAATGTTTACAGTCAATCATATCCATAAGTAAACAATATAACCATTATTAAAATAACAAACAATTAACTTTTATCCATAGTATATACACAAATATTATCATTTAATATAATTACTATTACAAAATGTATACAATTTATAACACAAATAACAGTAATTATATTATTCAATGATATTATATGTGACCTAAATCCATTTACATTATATTATTTTCATGGATCGCAACCAACCTATTTAATTAAATTTGATTAAACATAATATATTGATAAATCAAACCCCATAACATTTTTATATAAATTAGGATTCACTATTATTTACATAAATGTATGTATACATTTTAATAATATATCATTATATCACTCATTAGTCGATATTCTATAATGACTGAAAGAGTAGACGTCTTGCTAAAATTATAAGAAATAAAGTCAATTTCAAAATTATTATAGTATTTTACTAACAATAGACGAAAAGAGCTCTATCTTATTTTCAATCTTAGAATTTAATCAAACTTTGAAGACTTTAAGGGTGCGCATTAAAGCCACAATGTGTTCGTTTTGCATACAATGACTATATTGATAATAACAAAACGTCAAAATCAAGCACATGCATGGATAACTTTGATTTCAACAACTTGAATCGGGGTCCCAAGAGGTTTTTTTGGGAAGAAGGCCAAATACTCCTTGGAAGTAACGACCCTCTCCTGATTATCTCTCCTGGTCATTATTGACAGTGATCTTTTACTAATGAAAACTTCTGGTGAATTGGCCAGGAAGGGATTCAATCACTATCGAAACGATGTTTATTGTACTCTTAATATATTTAATTTGCAGAAGTCAAAACGTAGGCTATGGCTTCCAAATAAAATTTGAATCTGTGAGTTCGATTTTAAGGAACTAAAGAAAAAGCCAATATTTATGTTTTTCTACTTATAGTTCGTCATAAAAATATGTCCAAAAACGCATGTATAAAATCAATATAATATTGCCTAATATTATATATAATATATACATGTGTCTAAATTAAATAGCTTTTTAACTCTCTAAAAAAAAAAAAAATCAAGAATAAAATAAAATTATCAAAGACAACTTTAAATAAATCTTTCTACGTTTTAATTTATTCAGCGACAATTCAGTAACTTTTATAGTAAAAAATCGTTTTATTGGAATAGTAATTTAATTTTCTTCGATATCATAATTAAATAATTCAATCAAAATTAAAATATAATTTAACTTTAATCGCAAAATACGTTCAAGCCAAATTGTTAAAAATGTCACCTAATAAAAAAAAATCCTATAACTAATAATAATAAAATGTCTGGAAAGCAAAAGCTTAATAAAATATTATACCACTTAATTGAGTCTTTCATATATTTTTCAATTGGATTTTAAATGTTGAGCGAAACAAGGAATATATTTTATTCTGTATAAATACTTAATTGTAGATTTACAAATTGTCATTGTTTCCTATTTATATATAATATGTCTACTCGAAATTGTATTCAACTTCCTTTCGAAAGTTTAAAAACTAAAATATTTTACTAGATTACAATAAAAAAAATATTCTCTCTTAGTATCAATGTAACTTTATAAGACTTTTAAACTAAAAGCAACTTGGTTTCTAATATTGAGTATCTATTGTATATTGTATTAATTGGTGATACGTTAACATTTTAATACATTTAAACTTCATGTTAATTTATCTTTCACCAATATAAAATCATGGGTGAATTCTAAAATTTAAAGTAATATTATTAAATATAATGCATACTAAATTCAAAGGAAAAATAATAATTAGGGATCTATTATTAACAAAATTAATTTATCCTCAATTTGAAACGAATGTTTTTGAATTGATAACTAGAAAAAAAAGAAAATTTATTCTATAGAATCTGATTTTGTTTTTTCATAAATATTCATATATATATATATAGGTTCATGTATATTTAATTAAAAATTATATATATATACATAAATATTATTTCTTGACAAATTATTTGACCCAATTAATAAATAAACTTTTTAGTAGAATTGAATTACACTTTTATTTAAAAACACAATTGTTTTTAGAAGGTTATGATTATTTACTGATCTGTCATACAAGAACTGATTCAGCCAACCAAAATATATTATTTTACACGGCACGATGTATTGGGAACCCAGCTTCAATTATCAACAACACTGTTGTTACCACGGTAACTCGTTTAGGTCTCTAAAAAAAACGAAAATATTCTTCAGTCATTTTACCTGGTTCGGTAAAGCTTTCCTGTTCAATCGTTTTATGAATATGGAAAATTTAACAGTTAACCGATATGCCGTTATGGTAATGGGTATATTATAACTAATAGAGTTATTTAAACTCATTAATGTATAATCATACACACATAATAATATACAAATTTTTAATGAATAAATATTATATTTTCATTGTGAGTCGTTCATTATTGAAAATCGATCTGTGTATAAAACCGATTACAAATTATACTTATAAATCTATAATAATATATATAACGATTTTAATATTACTTTTGATATTTTAAAAGATGTTTTACATGTTTATCAATATTTAAAACCAACGTTGAAATCGATTTCAAGCCCTGCTTTATACATACCATTACCTATAATGGCTATAATAAATATTAAGTATTAATATTAATCGATGTTACAACAGTATAAGTATTCGCTTTGACGCTTTCTTTAAAGTTTTACCTATTATTGTACCATTAGTTGAATTTCAAATTAAACATGAATAACTGGAAATAAAACAGTGAATAGTATATTTATGTTTATTATTATTTATTTTTAATTCAGAACGGGCTGGAGCCCAATTTATAATAAACATTGAATACATAAATAACAAGATTGTGTAATACTTACAAACATAATTTTTTTTTTAATGAATATATAATACACATAAAATTTATAAAAATACGATAAGTGTAAAGGGTCCTTATTATCTGTATCCATCATTCTAAGAATACTTAAGTAGTAATACTCAACTAGGTTGATTACCCGCATAGTTTGTGCCTTTGTGGTACACCTAGGCACTAAAAAAAATAATATGGTAGGCATTAAATGCTGCAGGTACTTTAAAATTAATCAGGGAAAGAATCTCAAGAGTATCAATAAAGCCGTCTATTAATTTTGATAAAAACTTCAAATTAGTCATTGCTCTTCTTTCGACTAAAGAAGAATTTTTTTTTTAACATTTTCTAAGTCTCACACAAACCACATTAGATAAATTCATGTACAGGAAAAAATATTTTATACTAAATTATATATCTGTTTAAGTATAACTAATGTTTTACACGACGGTATCGTACTATCGTATAATATTATACTACTAAACAATCAGCTGCTTAATGTATTCAGCCGTTTATTATGTGCTTCGTTGGCTGGTTGCCCCAAATGTGATCAGCGAACGCAATCGACTATATGTAATTTCACTAAGCTTTTATTAGAAGTAAAGGACTTTCATGGTTTCCCACCGAAGACTAGGTTATGCGTTTCTCAGCAACTATCATAAATAAACTTAAAAATAAAATAGTCATACACAATTGCAATTTATAAAATAGCAAATAATTTTACTAAGTAAGTACATGTAACTATATGTAACTACATGTAACTATCACAACAATTTATCTCATTAGTCATAATCAAACCTTTCAATAATCAATGCCAGATTTGTAATATTTTCATGAGTAGCAAAACATTATACGAATTATCAATATTCTTTAAAGTAGTTTAAGATAATGACCATTATGTTTATATATAATGTTTTAGGACAATAACAAAATTAAATTATCATAAATAAACCCAAGATGAATCCATCATTTCCACATCATAACCTCCTAACACCGATTATAACACTATACGTATTCATCATTGATCAATTATTGATCTACATTTATAATCGCAACACGTATATACTTATAGACTATAGTTATAGGTAGTCAAAGCGAAAAAGTTATAAATATACAAAACTACTTTTAAAAAAATGTGTTGATTATTATGAAACCATAAAGAACGATAAACATTAAACAAACCAATATTTTTAAATGTTCACACCAGTATACAAATTCAAAATTAAAACCATAATTTTCTTTAATTTTTATAAATATTAATATTTTCCACGCCAACTCTTGAATTAAATATTATAATAAATACATGATTCCCCGAGGTACAATTGTACAATTTGTTCACTATCAAACTAATTAAAAATATTTAAGTAATAAAATTAAAAGTTGCTTATCATAAATGTATGATCAATTAATATCAAATTATACTTACCTAGTGTTACTAGTTTTCCAATTAAATTTATAGCGTCTAATAAGCGGCTTAAAATTATAATCATAATTTAATACCTACTACGATAATAATTAATGAAAGCATTATAATTTATAAATACACGTTGTCTCGACTCTTACTAGTTTCCGGGGGTAATTTATTATGAACTTCCACTGAAAGGGGGGGTATAATTTTAATAAATAAAACCTTGTCATTAAGAATCTTATTAAAAGAGTAATAAAAAAAAACAGGAAACTACGTACAGGATTCGAGCACAAACCAGTATTAAAATGTTACTAAACTTTTGAAGTTTGAAATATTTGAATTGAGTTCAGGATAATGACTTTGAATTGAGTTCATAATTTGTTAGGATTAAATGGTGTCGATTTTATTTGGGCCAAAGCTAGTGGCGAACAATTCGGAAGTTGAATCTGTCTAAGTAATACAAGTCAGATTCTGAAAAATCTAAAAAGTAGACACCTTAAATATTTTTTTAGATTGCCATTTTTAAACGAAAATGAGGTAGTTGAATGGAAAATTAAAATAAAATTTTGAAAGTATTTTCGATTTCAAATTATTAAAATAAAAAAATAAAATATACATCATAATTATTGAATTATAAATATGCAATTATTTAATCTTTTTTAAGCTGTGACCAGTGAAACATTATATAAATCATCACCTCGTTAATTGTTATATTCAAAGCAAAATTGTACGGTTTTTATTATAATAATTGTAATGACAAAGTATAATAATTGGAATTCTTCCAAAAAATGTTATAACAAAAAGCAAAATTTAAATTTTTTTATACAACGATCAACATAGATAATGATAAAACATATAATTTAGGATAGGTAGTTTAGTTATAATTATATAAAAATGTACCAAACGTCCATACTTCAAACAGTCCAAACACATATATAAGCACAACGAGCGAAGTTTTAAAATTATTATATTCAAAAAAAAATTATATTTATATTTATAGTCAATATATACACTTTATAAACAACTTACACATTTTAAGTTTTCCAATTCCAAGGATTTTAACTTATCTATCAACTCTCCGGCATCAGCGTTTAGTGTTTAAACTTTATAACGCCCATTAATAAGACGTATGTCGATGAAACGGAAAATGTATATTATGTAAATAGTTAAGATAATGCTTTCAGTTTTGGAGTAAAATGGAAAATTTATATAATTTTCATTTGATATTTTTGGTACCCTGCGTTAGTAATTTTGTATTATAATACCGTATGCATAGACCATACGAGTTTATTTAAAAATTTACTCAACTAGGATTATAATGTATATTTAATGAATCTGGTATATTTCACAGCGCCTATCTAAATAAACCGAAATTTGAAAACTTGGTAAACTTTTTATTTTATATCCATAACTCTTACACAATTATGCGTCAATATTATTTATAATTTTCGTAAATAGATAAATATTTTAAAATATCCATTTTGTAAAAAAAAAAAATGATAAACGAGTAAACGGCCAACAATTTATAAAATAGGAAAAACTTTCAACAATTATTATCTTAATTTTCGGTGTTATGATATTTCTAATTTTTAATTACCTATACTACATATTATATCATAAATGTTTGTAATATTATCAACTGTATAAACGCTAAAAATAAAAATAAATCAGTAACCACTATAAATTTAGTTTATTTTAGTCATGAAAACTTTATAATAAAACCACAGAAAATAAAATCCAACTGTATTTCGACAGCTTAAATAATAAGCATAAACTATTATTCTATAACATATAATTAGACTACCCTTGTATATATAAATTTTTTATTTCATACCTAATCTTTTAATACCCCAGTTTATAGAATATAAACTACCTATGCCAAATAAAAACCATAACAGTCATAACTCATATTTTATATTATTATTACCTACATTATTTATTCTTTTATGAAATTAACAAAAACAAAATTTAACATTTTATATAATAAGTCAGTACTCAGTGCTAGAAGGCCATGATGATTTGAGTCAAATGGGTCAAATGATGTAATTAATAGAAAATATTGGAAAATCATTATTATACCCGTGGAAAATAGATAAATGCAACGCAGTAGGCGGAAGTGATAGCATGGTCTTCCCTAGATACGAAGTTCAAAATGCTCAACCTGCTGTACAATTGTTTCATAAAGATTCTTAATTCTTATAGGAAACTACCAATTACTTACCGTTCCAGGGAAAAGCTACATCTACCTATAAACCTAGTGTTTAAATTACAAAAACTTGGAATTAATAAGTGATACATATATATATATATATATTTTCTCTTCAGATTAGGAACGGAATAATGGGACATGTAAACATCTTTATACATTGGCCCACGACATGTTTAATAATTCTGTTAAATTTCCTGAGAACAGTTGCTATAATATTGACGCGTATATAATACGCGATGGAATATTTGATATGGATACATTTTCTTCTAGTATAAGCTCTGTTAGGTCAAATTTTCACTTTATAATGTTCCAGATTCGACTTAAAATAATTAAAGATTATCACAGATTGTTTTATTAATTCACTGATGGTTGTGCAACGTACTGACGTGCTCGTTTTCTGTATTCTGATCTGTCCCTATTGAATCTCTATTTGAAGGCCTCAAATTGTATATTAATTTCTAATACAACCATATTTTTACATGCTACATTTGTATATTATTACTAGTTACTTGAAACAATAATTTTGAAACGCAAATGAAGATAGTGGATACAGCTCAACGTTCAAGTGCGCAATCCAAACAATTATGGTAAACAGTGGCGCCGAATTTATAGGTACCAAGGAAATGACCGGAACCGAGTTGTCCGAGCGCCCCGAGCCCCAGCCCTCCCTTGATTCTTTTCCAAATTGTAAGCTCCTTGGTGTCTAATAATATGTTCTTGGTCCAATTCTGATCCAAACCCTGTTGTCATGCGCAAGCTACGTTACAACCAAGATAGGTACATCCACCTTGGTTACAAGTTACAACCGATACAGGCTTGTCATTGGTCAGTTCACAGTAAATTCTATGCGAGATCCATGTCGTGGTCGGCCGCCATATTGATGATGAATCATGATTCGATAGTTATCTTATATAATAGATTCTTTACTTCTTAAACCTAAGTCACCCGCCAAAGTTCTCTTCAGACTTTATTCTTAAATTTTCAATTTTCATTTTTAAGCGTAAGCTTATTAGTTTGTACTGTTGTAGGTGTGTCGTCAACTATTTTTGTCAACCGTCATAGATCTTTGTGTAGGTGTCCGCGTTCCGTAGGTATTTTCCTCATATTTTATTGTTAATCTAATTCATTTATCAGCGTTACAATTCGCTTTTCTTCTGATTTGTAGATCGTCCCAAAATGAATGAAAAAGAACAGTGTTCATTGAACATAAATGATGAACCTGGTGAAACGAATAAATCGCCCTCGTTGTACAATACTAATTTGCACAATTCTGAAGTAAGTGAACTTTTTAGTTCTAATTCTTTCTTTAGGTACCTATATCATGATTTTTAAATAATTATGTTTGTATTTGAAAGCTAAAGTAAGCATTTGAATTTTACTTTTTCACTAACTTTCTATTGTTTACCCTTAATATGATAATTATACTGCCTACCTATAAGTATTTACCCAGTTAACAATTTTTTATTAATACAGAACTCGGACATAAGTCATTCTGTCTTGGAACACAATGACTCAATACAAAGTACTAGTGATCCTGTGAAGTATTTAGATTTGCAACGCATGCTCATTGAACAAAGAAATGCTATGATGGTCTTAAAAATATCAGCGTATGAAAAAGCCTTGATTGAAAGAGATCATACTATTCAATCCATGCATACCGAAATGATAAATTCTCAAAATGATAATTATGTTCTTACTCACCAATATCAAAATATTATGGAAAAGTAATGAAAGAACTATATTTTTAAAATACTTAACCCTATATGTATAAATACGAATATCCTTTATCCTTCTTTTATATTAAAGACTTAAGCCTAAAGCTGATTATTCGGACATTCATTTGATTGAAATATTACTATTAATTGATCAAGTTATCAATATTATTGAAATTAATTGAAAGTTTAAAGTTAAATTGTAATGTAATAAATATTTTATGATAGAATTTTTATTTTAGAACAAAATCTGTTAGTGATACATGTGTACGATTGAATTCAAACTTCACAAATATTTGTCAGCGATTAAACAACCTTGGAAATACTGTAGATAATGCTAAAATTAGACAAAAGGATGTAAAGAACTTAGTAGATCAAACTACTATCACATTTAAAAATAAAATTCATAGTATATCTGATAGCATTGAAGATTCATTGAAACAAAGTAGGTAACATCTATAAAAATTTAAATCTATTAATTGACATAATTACATTAACAATTTAAAATTTTAATTCTGTACTTTTATTTAATACATATGTGGCATGTATGTTTGTGTATTTATGCCCATAAAAATTGGCAAATGAGGAAACTATACTCATTTTTAGTAAGTGAAGAAAGCATTAATTAGGTTTTAATAATTAAGTTTATAAAAATGATTAACATGTTCTTTGAACTGTAAAAAATAATAACTTATTAAGGTTTGATTGTATATTTAACAACAAAGGTAAATCAAGGCCATCAAAAATGATTTGTACATTACATAACACGATGAATAAATTGTAATATTATCTATAAAATTGGTTTTTGTCTGTTAATTATAACTTATTCTATTATATTACAAGATTTGATAGAAAAAATGGCTAAAATAAAAAAAAACCTTTAAAATGCAATTATTTTTATTTAATCACTAATATTATATCTTAAAATTTAATGTAGTAGTGTATAATAATATAAAATGATGTTAGATATTATGTCCACACTATGTATTTTTGTTTCATGTTATGTAAAGTGGATATAGAAAAAATACGAATCAATCAAGAACTAGAAGTATTGAAAAATAACTATTCTCGTGATTTAAGTGCTTATAAAACCAATTTAGAAGAATGTACTATGGAAATAGAAAACTTAAAATCTAAGGTAATTTAGAATGTCTTATAGAACATTACAAATTTCAAAACTAGTTCTAAATAATAATTTTATTATAACTTATTTAATATTCTTATCATTATTAAACTTGATATAACATTTAAGCTTGAATTATTTAAATTTATATAATTTTTTTTTATTAGAATAATGCTTTATCAGATAAATATAATGAATCTATCATCAAATTAGATGAAGAAAAAGAAACTACATTGAGACTAAAGTAAATCTTCGATGGTAAAAACTTTAAATATGAAAGTATTATTAATTTTATTTTTTCAGTCAACATTTTGAAAAAGAAGTAAAAGATATGGAATATCAAAATGAATTGCTTACATATGATAAAGCATTGATGAACACAAAACTTAATGATTTACTGAATGAAAACCAAACTTTAAAGGATGAAATTAATTCAATGAAAACTACTTTGTAATTATTAAATAATATAACAAATTAGGTTGCTTTAGTGTATTCTATTAATTTTTAATTATATTTTTTAGGGATGAAAATAAGAAACAATTAGATGTGCAATTAAGTATAGTTACAGAACAAACACAATTATTAGAAAATCTTAAAATATCTAAGGAATTAAATGATACACTCAAAAAAGATAATTTAATCTTAAAAGAACGCAATGAACATCTTGAAGAAATTAACCATAATATAATGGAAGATGTTAATAAAATTAAATTGTCTCTAAATGAAATTCAAGAAGAGAAAGAAAACCAATTTAAAGAAATGTGTGACAATTATGATGAAGTTAGTATGTTAAGAAAGTATTTTAAGTAAAGTAAATTTTTTCAGGCTAAATTTTATATTTATACTAATTTCTATAAAAATATTACTATCTTAATTTAATAGTTCACCAATTATTTGTTAATGTATTCATTAGTTATTGAAGATGAAAGGAGAACAGGTTATGAACTTAACTGAAACATTAGTATTACAAAAGGAAAAAGAAAATAAAATTCAAAATGAAGTAATTGAATTAAAACAAAAAGTTCATGAGTCTAATACAACCATTGTTGATTTACAAGAAGATTTAAAGGCTAAATTCATATTGATCCCTGATTTACAACTTGAAATAGAGGCAAGTTTAATTTTCTCTTATTTTTTTTAGCAAATCAAGTATAATATTTATGTATAGGTTTTCATGTATAAAATACTAAATTAAACAACTTCCAAATGCCCACAAAACATAGTAAATGCTTCAAAATTTTCTTTCAGAATTTAAAAACCCAGTTGGCAAATTCTCATGAGAACTTCTGTGTTTCTGCTAGAGAATTTTCATCAGAAAAAACTGAATTTGAAAAAGAGAAAAAAGAATTGGAAAATCAAAACAAGGATAATTTTAAGCAAATTGAAAGATTAACTGTAAATTATGTGGGTATTAAACATATATTTTCTAAAACCAGTATAAATACAAGATTTTTTCAACTCTGCATTACATATGTCCAATTTTATTACATAATTTATAATTATAAACACTTGATGATTTTGATGAGTATCGAGTACCTATATTAATATTACCATATTACCCCTACTTGATTTTAATATTTGGAAAATTTGGCTAAATTTTTCTGTGTAACATATTATTTAGGTAATTAGTATACACTGAAAATTTAATTTACAATAATAATAAACATTTTTACTAAAATTACTATTACATGGGCTACTATCAAATAGACAAGTAGATAACTTAAATGAATTATTTTTATTTCAATTTAATGATTAAAAATATTAAATTCAAATAATGTCATTTACAAATGTCTAATACAAGATACAATCATATAGTTTTATTTTACTTTCAACTGTCAATATTTTAGATTTTCAAAGAAATTTTAAATCAAAATGTTAATGGAGTACATTATATAAAGTATTTTATTCTTTTATAGATGAAATATAAATCAAAAGCAAAACAGTTATATGCAGAAGTTATGAGATTGCGTTTTCAATGTTCAAGATCGGACCAAAAAAAAACTCCTCGAATCAATCTTCCTCCAGAAACAATTGAGGTAGGTTACTTAAGTTTTATGGTAAAATAATTTGTTCATCTATTTCTTTCTGATTTTTAGATAATAAGTGATGATGAAGAAAATATTGAGGATGTAAGTTTGTATAATTTTATTTAATAGTTTTTTTTTAATATTTTTAACTTTTTAAGAGATTTTATATCTATTCCTGTATTTACCATCATCTTCATCTACATTAGTTTACGATGGAATCAGTATTGGTGAATTATGAACTATTTTTTGTTAATTTAACAACTTAATATGTTTTAATACACATAGGAAGATGTAAGTAAAATAGAATTGAATGACAAAGATATATCAAATCTGGATATTAGTATACAGTCTACTTCAAATAAAATTAATTGGAGATCTAACAGTTCAAGTTTCAAAAGAAATTCTTCGCCTTCAAAATATGTTGATAATTTTAAAGGAAAGAAGCAAAAGACTACAACTGATATTGTTGCTCAACATGTTAGTTAAACATTATTATTTAATTGTAAATTTAAATTTTTCATTATTTTAAAATGATAGAGTAAATTACAATATAAATTGAATTAAAATTATATTATATAATTTCAGTTTTAAATGAATTAAATTAAATCATATTAAACAATTTACATGTAATGGTAAATATTTATTTTTATTTACTTTGAACTCTTTAATTCTTATTATTCTCAAAGAAAAGTTGTAATTATATTAAATTAATATACACACTTTAATAGTTCAACTATGTACAATACTATAATCATACTTGATTTCAGCTCATTATTACTTATCCTTTAAAAGACTAGTATATCAATATTTAGTGTTTTTCAAACTATGTGTCGCAAGGGCTTAGTTTAATAATATGTATAGATTCTAAAATATAAATCCAGAAAATATAATAAATGGGTTTTTAAATTATTCTTATAATTTTGATTATTTAGAAATTAAACTACTTTTTAACTATGTTAATGTGAAACCATGTGGGTAGTAATAGATGTTCAAAGGAGAAATTTGGGTCATGATCTTAAAAATATTGATGAACGCTGGTGTAGAACTTATAATTGAAATATAATATACATATTATATATTATTCCGATATAATTTGATTTTCATCAAGTTATATTCTTGATTCTAGACATCGAGATATATAGGTATTCCTAATTTTTTTTATTTTTGGAAGAAAAAACACTGTATATAACAGTATAATAGTGTTGGAACACTATATATGTGTGTGTGTGTGTATGTGTATATATATATATAATTTTATATAATTCAAATAATGCTATAAACTATGATTTCAAAATGTGTAGAAATAATTATTTCAAATCTAAAATATGAAATGCAACCAATTGAATGTCTATAAAATAAAAATATTGTAGATAATGATAAATTAATTATTTTGTATGTAATATGTATTTAGTCAACTTTTGAAACTAATTAGTAATAATTTGATTTTCTAATTATGTTTTGATTAATAGGAAAATAGTAATTATAAACAAACTTTAAATGAAAGTCGTATACTTAAAAGTATTGATTTAAATAAAAGTCCTCAAAAAGAAAAATGTAATCAAGAATATGAAGGTAAAAATCCAATTAAATCTATCTTAAATGCTGGTCCAAATTCCATTACCAAAACCAAGTTTAAAAAACCTTCAGTAAAACAAGTACAAGTAACTATTAGTTTTAAAAATAAATTATAAAACCATTATTTTCTAAGTTTTCTTTTTTTTCAGAGAAAATTAAAACCAACTAATGTACAAATCACTGAGTGCTCTAAACCAAATTCACCTGTAATCCTTACTCCTGCTTCGTCTAACATAGTATATCTGGAACAAGTATTTGGATCAAATTGTTAGTTTTGTTATGATATATTTCTTAAATTAATATTTATATATATATATATAGTCTAGAATATAGTAAATTGTAATATTTAAAAAAAAAATGGAAATGTAATTTAAAAGTAAAACAAATAACAATAGTTAATTTTATGTTATTAAATAATTAAATTAATAATATTTTATGAATGCACTGAATTTAAGAAAGATGAGTTGCTCTGAATATTTTTGTTGATGTATTGTTTTATTTTTATTAATATACCTAAAACAAACTATCATATAATTTCTTGTTCTTAGATCTTTAGATTATTTATCTTATCTGAACAATTAATTTGGTTTAAGAAATTATTTTAATTAATTTTATTATTTGTTTATGTATCATAAGGCTCACTCTGGAACTCTATTTATTGGTGTATCTTACTTGTTCATAAATAGTTGCATTGCAATCAATTATTATGCCGCCACTATATATTTTTATTCTGCAATCAAGACCACTTTAGCCATCAGCTAATTACACCAAATTAAGCTAAATTTTCATTTAAATATCATGAATTAGAAGTTTGAATTTGAAAACTATCTTAATTTTAATTATGACATTTCTTAGTTTTTTTGTTCTTTTTCATATAGTAAATTACTATTAAAGATTTAATATTTTTAATCATGGTTTAGATTCCCATTTAAATGTACCATTGGATTCCTTAATAATTTAGGAATCCATGATGTGTAGTGCTTTTTTGTTTTTAATGTGTATACACCATTTCAATAGAGAGTGATTTCATATATTTTAACCTATAACTTTTTTGAAAAGGAATTCGTCTGAAAAATTTTTTTTTTTAATTTCTCAGTAGCTTTTTGAATAATGAAAAAAAAATGTGGTCACAATGATTTGCTTTTTATGTTATTGATAATATCAGTCGCTACATTTATACCATGGTTGGATTTTAAGTATTACAGTACCTGGAGTATGTTATTTCCTAGTATATTCCTTTTTAAAGTGAATTACACTTCACTTAAAATTTAAAAACTTTACATTTGTTAATATAATCTACAGTAATTATAATAAAAATTAATGAACTTTTGAAAAGTTATTCTTAACCTTAGCACAGAAACAATTAACTAATTTATAAAAACTATTAAACCCCTCTCCCAAATAAAAAAATTAGTTTACATAGTGTCATAGTTGAGTAATTTATTTATTCTAAAATAATATTTAACTTATAGATTAAAAAATTGTGTTATATAAGTTTATATAACTTACAATTATTTATCATGTACCTGGCAATAGTAATAAATAAATTGGATATGTATGTGCAAATTGCAATATGATCTACATAATACATTAATACCCATCATTTACTTAATGTTCTCTAAAATGTACCTACAGTTTTTATTCTGTAGGTACTTGATATTTTTATGGTCTTGGATAACCTAAGTAATCAATCTCTTAAAATGAAACATTTTACTTTCTATTACAGTCACAACATCTAATTTAATTCTTGTTTTCTCATCTTAATTTCGGTTGTGCCAATTATATGCTGGGTTAATTATAGCTACCTACATGGCATTCATTTACTCTGTGCTTGTGACAAGTAACTGCATATTTTAAAGTAAATATTGTTTTGTACCAACAAAACATGGATGTACATAAAAAATTATGAAAGATAATGAAACTTAAAATCCAGTTTTACTTAATGGTTAAGAGAAAGTGTCTTTACAACTGAGAAAGGGTTAGTATAGTCGTAGTACATGCATATATTCTAAAATTATTATTATTCGATAACATTATAGTCGAATGGCCGTGGAATTCTAACCCTTCCCCCCTTGATTACAAGATACTTATAAGTCATGTACCATTTTGAACATGTGCTCGCAATCGCAAAATGCCAAAATATCTTTCAATAGAGATATGATGGATGTATTTCTTTTTTATAAAATAGATTATTTAGAATTTAGAGGCTGATGTATAATAATGTTCAGAGTTAAGAAAAAAAGTGTATATAATATACACAGTGTTGGGTAGTAATGTAATGAAAGTAACGTGTTACGTAATTGCATTACAATTATTTTCAAATAACGAAAATGAAATAAAAATTACTTTTGATAAGTAATTTACATAGAATAACGCGTTACAGTTTTAAATTATTTAGTACCTATAGCGAATTTAAAAAAAAAAAAAAACTTAAAAATATATACCTGCGTTTTAACAAACTCTCCACAATATTCTTTTTTCAATAGTTTTGACGTGTCTAATTATTAAACCGTAAATTTTGAGAATAGTGAATTACATTTATTATTTAATTAAAATTCTTCTAAATACTAAATAGTTAGGTACACGGAACGTATAAATACATAATTATGTATTTATGTTATTAACTAAACATTTTTTTTAAACTATACTATATTTTCTGTAGGTAGTATATTTTTAGTTCATTTGCTTATTGAATGACAATTGCTTAACAATAAAAAAAAATTTGTAACGAGAAAGTAACATAGTTACTTTTATATTTGAAAAGTAAAGTAATTACATTATAATTTCATTTAAGTAACGAGTAAAGTAACTTCATTACTTGTGTCTCTAAGTAATGAGTAAAGGAATATATATATAAGATCTAAGCTCATCAAAATACATGTGATATACATGTATGCAACTGTTTAAATACAAAACTTGTTGGTTATTTAGTATGTTTCTTCAACCAGAAAACTTCTATACTTCAATTTACTTGTCTCCTTATGTCACTTCAAATTTCAGTAGTAGGAGTTTAATATGTATATGGAATCGACAAAAAGTTGAATAGAAACACAAGAAAAATGTCTACCAGTTTCATTAGTTACTGAAATGAATGATAAATAAAAATGCTTTGATTTAAATACATTAACATTTTTAGTAAAATTTAACATAGGTACATTAATGGTGTTTACCTATGCTTAGAATTTAATTTACATTTATTTAAATCTAGAGTGTTATAAAAATAAAACACATTATTATTATAATCTATTTCAAGTTGTTTTTCTTAAAATTATGGCATACAAATGGTGCACTCACAGTCGCAGCATAATAATATATTGTTAATTCTTTTTTTTTTTTTTTTACTGTTCTTATTTCTTAAAAATATGTATTTTAGTCTTAATTTATATACAATGGATAGCACTATGGAATATTATTGTGAAGACATAATGTCATCACAATGAATGAATGTTAAATGTTTAAAATTGTTATGAATTTTCTCCCCGACTCACTTTATCTTTGATGCACATGTAAAAGAATTTGTGCCCAAAACAGCCAACTGCTATGCTTCACGCACAGACTACAAGTGATATGGACTAAAGTTCTATCCAGTGTATAAGATCTAAGCTTTTAATATTTTACATATAGCTCACATGCTAATTTACATGAAGCTTTCAACCGCAATGAATACTTAAAACAAAGTTTATTGAAGTAAATAAATATAAAACAAAAAAGTAGGTAACGGATCAGACTACTTACACGAAGTAGACTTATAAGTCATTATTAAACATGTGGTTCTGAAAGTCATTACACAGTTTGTAGATAATGCCTAGATGTATAAATAAAAAAATAATAATAATAATTAAGGAACTGATATCCCACAAAGGTTTAAGTATTTGATTCACTCGATCCTTGGCTGGTATCTTGATTTGACTGTTGTTGAATGAACATTGGCCTTGTGCCATCAGGATTTACTATTCGGGTATACATATGTGATCGCCCTGTAATAATATATTTTTAATTTCAGTGAAATTTATGCTAGAGGACACCAAACAATATAATTAATGTAAAATTAACCTTTGATGTGGTGTTGTGATAATGGTATAACTTTTAACCCTTGAATAGATTTCAAAGAACTTGCAGGAACAAGTATTTGTTGAGAACCTTGCTGCACGACAGTATAAGTGTTGGCCGTAGAATTCACTCCTGCTGCAGATACTACACTTGATGATGTAGGTAAACACGTGAGAGATGATGATATTTGTGTCTGTAATAATAATTTTGGTTTCAATCAATACTTTTATTTATTTATAACCTTAGTTGAAAAGTACTTGTTCAATTGTTCACTCACTTTATTTGTCACCAATACAGGTTTTCCACTGATTTGCGATTGAACCACTCGCAAAGTTTGTGGTTGATTGGAATCACCCGACTTTAAACGTTCATTTATAGAAGACAATCGAGTAGGTGTTTGCTATGATAATATCAAAAAGTAAATACATGTATATTATTCATCTTATGCTTATAAGTTATAAGCAATCAATAATGTTGTAATAATTACCTGTCCAATATTCAATTGATTTGACGGTATATGTTTAGGTTGAGCCATAGTCACTACTGTGTAATGTGGTTGACCACTCTTTGATGTTTGTACACCAGAAATGCGTAATGATGCACCTAAACAATGAATTGTATAGTATAGTATAGGTAGTATAGATAGTAGCAAAAAATTAATAAAAACATAAAATCACTCACCTTGAGGAACACTAGATAATTTTCTATTCCCAATAGCAGAGTCGGCTGGTAGTTGCGCTCTAATCTGCGGATTAGGTACAATCTTGCCAACAATAGGTTTAGTGATTCTATGTTGTACACTTGGACCAGCTTGTTGTGTTTGCAATAACATATTAGTAGTCTTGGTTGGATTTTGATGGATTTTAGCCCCACGAATTGATGTTAATATTGGCTAGAAATTAATTGAAACTAAATGTTAATATTTGGTGTGGAGGCGAAAGATGTTGCTATTTATGACTGTCATGAAGCATGCCAAGAATAAAATAAATGAGTAAGAGTTAAGTAAGGTTTAGTCAAATCAAAATCAGGAGGTTAAGGATTTCCTAGAGAGCTTAAAGTAGTGGAACCCAGAGTGTAAAGGAGTGGTTGGAACAAAACCAATATCTATGCCAATTCAATTTTGATAGTTTCCTAGATAACGCTAACAATGAAAATGAAATATTGGCTAACCTTAAGAGAAATAGGTTTTTGATCACTTCCTGATTGTTTGACCATGACAACTTGAGCCTGTTGCCCTGTCTGTTGTTGTGGCCTAATCATTAATAATGGTTGGAAATGTTGTGGTGTTATCTGTTGCGGTTCTGATTGAACACCTCTAGTACCTTGTATTATATATTTAACTTGAGAAGGTTCCCCATCACTTGCTTCAGTTTTATCATCGGCATCGGACTTTCTGATAATGACTTGCGGTTTGTTTTGCTGCTGAATTTGTTTTTGTTGCATAAGTTTCAACTGCATTTGTTGTTGCTTGTGCAACTTTTGCTGCTGCTGAAGTTGAAGAAACTGTTGTACAGTTTGTTGTTTCACAGGTTCAGTTTGACTAATAATAGTAGCATTTGGTTCAGAGTTTGAAACTGTATTATCAGATCGCTGATGTTTTACTACAAATATCTGACGTTGGAGTTCTTTGTTTTGAGGTGATTTGGTAATAGTAATATGATGGTCTTGTTGGAAATTTGTAGGTACTAAAACAGAAATATTATAACTCAGCATATTATTTAACTATTACATTTTAAATACAAATAACATTTACCAGAAGATGATCCAATCGCAACTTGTTGAGCAATTTGAACATGTTTTGTTGGTTTTTTTCTAGAACCAATTGTTATTAGTTCCCCTGATGATAATACTTGTTTCTAAGAAAAAAAAAATATGTCAACTTAAAACTATGAAGCATAAAAATACAATATGTGATACATACATTTGAAGATATACTATTGACAACTATTTTATTATTATTGATGAGGTTTTGATTGCTGTTGTTCATAGATTGAGAAATTTTAATCATCTGCCCAGTATTGGCAATGCTTTGAGTATTAACTACTTTTAGATTTGTATTGGACATAGAGTGACTGGTAGTAATATTACTAGACATTGGTCGACTAGTAATACTACCAGAAATTGAATGAATATTGCTACTAGCAATTGATTTACTATTGTTACTAGCAATTGATTGAATATTGCTACTAGCAATTGATTGAATATTGCTACTAGCAATTGATTGAATATTGCTACTAGCAATTGATTGAATATTGCTACTAGCAATTGATTGAATATTGCTACTAGCAATTGATGGGCTTATAATGTTGTTAGTAAATGATTGACTAGTAATGTTGCCAGTAAATGGATTAGTAATATTACTAGTGAATGTTTTACTAGTTATATTACAGGCAGTAATAGTTGAGCTATTACTAGTTGCAGATGTAGAAATGTTATTAGATACTGGCATAACAAACATTTGGGAAACTTCAGCACTGTTCTGATCAATTAATGATGGACACTCTATGTTTAGTTCAACTTCATTATCTGTTTTTTGCATAGGTATTTTTCGATTTTTGATTATAACAGGAGTTTTTAATGACAATTTTAAACTCTCAGTATTCATGATATCTTGAGTGACACGCATGTTCACATCGGATAATACAGGCGATGTGCTTGAACTAGGCATAGAATCTGAAGTCGAACTTGTGGGAAAATCTAACATTGACAAAGATTCAGAAAGCACATTAGACGTTACTTTACTATTTGGTATGCGTTTAGGTTCTGGTGATTTTTTTAGTGTTTTGTTTCTTCGCCAACATTTTATCTTTACTGCACCTTGTTGCTCTAAATGCAATCGCTCTGTAAAAAAAAAAAAATGAATACTACCTAGTTCGAAAATAGTTGAATAAACATATTTTTAACAATTTTTTTTATTCTAACTAAAATACTAATCAATATACATAATTGCTTATTTATAAAAAGCCACAAAAATAATTTTAAAAATAAAAAACTAATGACATTCTATAAAAAACGAAGATGGCTCACTAGCTCAGTAGCTATTTCTGATATAGGAAAACAAATACTTTAGGTATTCACCTGTCTAACGTTTCTAACGTAACGTAACCCCAGAACCAAACAATTTACACTAAATTTATATTTTTCTAGACAGCTCACTATCGATGTCTGTTCCCTGAGAAACATACATTGCTTAATGAAATAATAGGTACTTCATACACAAACTTAAGGATAAAATCTCCCGGCCAAGACCTAACACCACTAAAACTAGTCACCAACAAATCTATAATAATCCTTACTTACTCTTTGATACATCTACCTATCTTACTTCCATTAATCTGGAAACTTCCAACAATAGCCAATAATACTTATTCAGAAGCCAAACAAACCAAAAAATAGAGTTTCTTCATATCACCCCATCAGTTTATCACCAACTATAGCCCAATTATTTGAAAAATTTCTATTTAGCAGAATCAAGCTCAAAAAATCATTCCCAACACTCAACTTGATTTTAGGTCTAAACATTTCACAATTCCACCACCCAACAAATACATAAGATAAAATATCCTCCTCATTTGAGGAAAAAAAATACTGTCACTGCGTTTTCCTTAGCATATCCAAACCATTTGATCAAGCATTATGGCTTACTTTTCAAACTGAAAAAAAATCTTCCAACTTGCACTTAATATTAATAGTCAAATGTTAGTTCTCAAACCAAACATTTTTCGTCAAATAAAGAAACTTTTTTCTTATAGTTTTGGACTTAACCATCTTATTAAGATGGTTAAATTTCAATTAGGTAAAAGCTATATTTAAAAATAAATTTAGTTTGGATTATATGTTAATTGAAAATATTTGTTTTATATATTATAGTTTTCTCAAGCAGTCTACTACAATAATACTATAAAATAAACGTGTTAATTATATTTTGATTAGTGTTTTAAAGTTATAACCATGATCATTTAGTTGATACAATGATATGCATACCAAACTCTTCTAATGTTCGTCCTCTATGTAAGTAAATCCAAATTTTACGTTTAGCATCATATTTAACACATGGATCATGTTCATAATGCAATCTATCCAAAGCACCACTAACAGCATTGTGTAACTCAGTTTGATTGGCTTCCATTAAATATTGTGAATCTCGAAGTAAAATACAGATGTCACTACGAGTTCCCATTCCATTAGGTAATCTAGCAGTTGCATCACGTACTGAAATTACACAATATGATAATTGTTTTCAAAATAGCATAAATAGTCATGATTTACCTAATACTAATATTGATATGAAATGTGGTCTATTTTCTATTAACAATGAATGACCACGAGCTGCTTTATGAATATTAGATGAATTGTAAATACCACGAACAGGACCTACAACTGACTCATATCCATGCATTTGATATATGAAAGAACGGTGCGGTTTTAAAAATCTTTGTTTTTCCTAAATTTAATTAAAACATTATTTATTATTTATAAAACATAATACTATTTTTAAAATAATTTACTTGAGCCTGGAAAGCAGCACGTTCTTCAGAATTAGAAAGTGTTACTATCCATGTATCTAATAATGGTGTGGGCAAAGAAATTAATGAATCAGTTTCAGGCATTTTGATGGTTGACATAATATCTGCAGTAGAAGATGGTATTGATACATTTTTAATACCAATAATTTCTTCTGTAATATTTTTTAATTTTGAACTAATATTATTCAAATTCTGTAGCCAACAATTGCATAATTCTCCAAGTCGAGTATCTGAATCTCTACCAGCACCAATCCATTGATAAGTATTTAAACTAGGTTTATATTCAATAAAAGGAACAAAGTCTTCTGGTTGCCATTCTGAAAAAGATTCCTTGTTATAGTAACACTAAACTTAAAAAAAAAAGACATTTAAATTACCAGGAAAATGTCCTGCTAAGAAACCTATGGCTGATTGTAAAGCTTTAGGCCACGTTTTTAATGCTAAACATTGGTACCAATCTGGTTTTTTTTGATTACTAGTTGATTTCACCCATTCTTGGACACGTTCAATTAATGTAGTCATATTCATACGATATTCCCAAGTGGAACATATTATATCTCTAATAAGTGCAAAGAAACTAGCAGTTATATTTCTTGCTTCAGGTAGTAATCTAAATACATATACATACATAATTAATAATTATAGATTAAAAAAAATACACGTGCAAATAAAATGTACTGATGTCGAATATCAATATTTTTAATTGTTGAATTTTAATAGTAAATATTAAATATACATAAATCCCTTCAGAAATTCTATTTTCTCAAATTTTTCAATTTTTCAAATTTTTGTTTATTTAAAATTTTGAAATTCAACACAAGAATCTAATATATTAACATACTTTATGCCCAAATCATCATGGCTCTCAGTTTTTATGTCTAAAACATGGAAACCTTCTAGCTCTGATAATGATCCAACATAATTAGTATCTGTGATTACTTTGCTAGGAGTAGACACTGGTGATAATGATAGCTGTTTAGAACCATAGTTAGTAGGTGTCACAGGTCGCATACAAGAATGCAACATCTTAGGGGGGGATCTATATAAAATAATGATTAATATAAATTAATATTCATAAAATATCGAAAAAAATTTAAATTAAATGTAATTAATATTCTTACTCAGTACTTATAGATTGCACAGTACAAGTTAACATGTCTTCTGGATGAAACTCTCTTTTAATATGATATGTAGGTGAGCTATACTTGGACTCTAAATTGTTTTTAGATGGTGGTGGTGAAGAAGGAGGTGATGACAATATTAATGGCGAATTATTATACTTTTCTTCAACATCACTCATTTGCTCTAACAACATTGCTGCAGCAGCCTGGCCTTCTTCTGCCTTACGTATTTCATCAGCTGTTAAACTTATAGGTTCGATTTTAATTTGCCTCTCTTTTTCTTCTTCAATTTTAACAATATCGGGAATAATTGATTGTGGTTCTAATTTTATAGCATCCAAATTGGTTTTAATTGATTCTTCTTGAATCAGATCATGTGTAGGCACTGTTGGTGGCGGTGATGGTAATATTGGTGATATTGGAGGTGGTGGTGGTGGTGGTGGAGGTAGTATAGATGGTGGAGGTGAAGATGCCTTACGGTATACCTCTTTATTGATTGATGGAATACTAGTTGGTTCTGTTTTAACGAATGGAATACTAATTGGTTCTGATTCAACTGGTTCTTGTTTCACTGGAATATTATCAAATGTATCCAACTGCATAGGAAGTTGTAGATCTAATTTTAAAGGTGGCTGTGTTGATTGTGTTTGTTGTTTAGTAATTTTTGTTCGTTTCACCCGAGGCCGATCATTAGCTGCTGACCTTTTTTTCTCATTTCCTGATACAGTAGGTTTAATCTGTTCTTTCATTAGATCAAATCTCATTTGTTCTTTTTCCTTAGAAAAAAAGCAATAATATTATTATATCTATTATTTTATACTTATTAAATATTATATTGTTAAAAAACGTACTTGTTCGATTTTCTTTTGTTTTTTCTTGTGAGATATTAACATCTCTCTATACATATCTTCAGTAGGATCAAATGGATTACTCATGGGCAAAGCAATTTTAGATAAATCTATCCCTTCAGGAAAATTTGCTAATGTAGAAGTGATAGTTTCTACTTCAGGTGAGAGAGAATTTTGTAAAACAGCTAAATTTCGTCGTTGTTTTTTACTCAGCTTAGCTGGTGGTCCTTCTAAATAAAAAAATATCTAAAATTAATAAAAATACAAAACTTTAAAACCAATATTCAAAAATTTTGCAAACCTTGATAATTGCTATCTGAACTATTATCAGAGTCATCTCCTACTAGATGTTTAATATCAGATAGCTCTCGAAAATATCTTCTTCTAACTTGCTGATGCATAGTATAACTATTACTACGTCCAATATTTATCATGGATGTAGGTGAAACCCCATTAAGAATATCAATAATCTTCTTACGCCCGGAGAGTAATTTTTTTAATGTATTATAGCAGTATATACGTTGACTTTTTCTAAAACATCAATTAAAAACACTAATTAATTAATTAAATTAAAACATTAACAATTTAAAATATTTATTTAAATAATCTATACCTATACTCTTTTTTGAGACTTCGTCTTAACATGGCTTTCATTCTAACAATATCAGGACGATAATGTCCATTTTTTAATTTGTCGTGAAAATCATCAATTGGATTAACTCCAAATCGAAAACTTTGACCACCAAAAAGCATTCTTAAAGTGATTTCTTTTTCCATTAAATCATTTCCAGGAAAAGTTGGAAGAAAATTCTGCATAAAAAAAAAAATTCAATAGCCATGTTATACAATTCATTTCAGTTTTAACAAGTCTTAATTATTTTAAGGTAGATTTCTGTAAATAAATTAGCTAATTCCAAAAAATATGTTTAGTCATAATACACTTTACACATCTATGACAGTATATATTTATAATATAATATCCACAATTATATGTGTACAAATTATTTACTTTTAAATGTTGCTTTTGTTGATCACTTAGGCAAACCCAAGAGTTGACAGAAAATAGTTGCTTGAAAACTCCTTCATCTTCACACATTCCAGCAGGTAAGCTAAGCTCAGTTTTATTAGCTACTGCAATTTCAGTTTTGAGTGATATAGTTTCATCTTCATCAGCAGTACTAGTACTTTCAGAATCAGAACCTGACTGACTGCTACCACTACTACTTGAAGCAGATGTGCTAGTACTAGATGTTGAAGTTTCGGAATCATCATCACTATCATCCTGTTCAATTTCAGGAGATGACAATTCATCTTCATCGGTATTTGATGTTGATTCTTGAGGCCAATGTTGATAATCATTATAACCAGACATGATTACTGAAATTAATAGGTATAAAATATTATATCACATAATTAATAAATTTGAACTAGATTATTTCTAATCTAGTTAATACTTTTATTTCAAACATTTAAAAAATAAAATGTTAGCTACAAAAATGAGATTATTTTATCAATTATTATTTAAATATTTCTTGTGTGAAAATTAAATCTGCTTTCAATAAATTAATAGCAAAATTCAAGGTCAAGATTCTATAAAATAATATTTCTGTATGCCTTTATGCATTAATTGTTTAAAAAATTACAAAAAATAATAAGAAAGATATTTTAACTTTAAAACGCAATAAATAAGTGTTAATATTTATTATACAACTTATATTTTGAAGTTCAATGTAAAATAATTTTAACTACAATTAATGAAATATTTATCATTCATCGTATATCTTAATAATTTTGTATGACCTTAGTTTAAATTATATATATATAATGTTATAGTGTATTATGTTTTGAGCTTTACTTATAATGTACCTCATGATTATTTATTTATAAATGAATATGTTATTAAACAGACATTTATTTAATATTTAATTAATTTAAACTGCTATAGGTGAAAATAAATATTCTATTCAAATAACTTTAATTAATTGACTTAATTAGTTTCCAGCCAAATATATTTAATGAATCAGTTTTGAATTTTTGATAAATCTATTGAAGTAGTAAGCTTACAATTGATAAACTGTTATCAGCAAAGTTGAAAATTGAACTGTTTTCTTATGTTGCAAATATTAGATTAAGTCAAAAGGAAAATGGCAAAGCATTGATTACACTCAAGGTACAATACTTATGATTTGTTGAATCAAAACGAAACTGCAGGAACATAGAATGTGTGATAGACAGTGCGCGATTTACGGATTTAGAAACTGCAGTTAGGTACTTACCAGATTCAAAATTCCAGGAGATCTGTAGATGAATTGATCACTGAATCAAACCGTTGCGGTTGTTTCGTTCTATGGATCAGCCGTAGTCCCAGGGCACTAGAAATAGAAGGCAGTGAGCTGCGGCCGAGCAATAATACAAACCGGACAAAAACAACCAGTTATCTTAGTCTTCTGAGCAAACGTTAAACGAGGATAGTTGACGACGAACGGTCAATATGACAGATCGGAACCGCTGCCGTGCCGTGCGCATACGTCGTGGGCATACCGTAGTAACTGTAGTTCGCGTCGTCGTCCCGGCCGACATAATAGTTACGATCGGGGAAAAAAATGTATATCGTAACGTTGTTACACTGAATTCCCTCTCGCCGTCGAACGTCACGAGAGGAGCTATAATGTTTTGTTTACGATCTGTATAAACTCTATCGTCGGTAGCGGTGTGAGCGACTCCGAGACTGATAACGCTTGACACGCCATGGAAGAACAAACGACCACCGCGCATATTCGTCGTTTACGCCATGACGGAACATGACCACCACGGGAAGAAATCTAATAGCGTCGTAGGGTATAAATATTAAATGTAATTCTGCATTTCTGCGTGTGAACTTTTGTCGTCTTTAGTTCTATACCATGTCCAGGGCGGCAGGGCTGGATTTAGAACTAAGCTACTTGGGCTCTAGTACTATAGTAGTAGCCTAGAGGCACTACCACGACTAGGAGGTTCCGCGGCCCCTAATTTTTTTTTTTTTTTTTTATTATAATTCGTTTATGCGAATTTAATTTGCCACTTACTAGAATTTATATAATATAGAAAAAAAAATGTATATACTTACAGTAGAACCTTGATTATCCGAACTTCCGTTATACGAACCCTCTATTATCCGAACTACAATTAGCATATCCGAACGTGAAAACTCGTATCCGTGGCCGGTTTGTCGAATTTATCATTAACTCTCGTTTTTGGAATATTATTAGTACGTACTTTACATGCGTGAATCATTAGTAGATTTTTCCAAAAAAATATAATAAACATTAGATGATTCTATGTATGTATGTATGTAAATGTATGTATGTATGTATGTACCTATGTAATGTATTTCTGATAATGTAATAAATATTATTCTAATGAAATATTAATTATAATAATAAATATTTAATTATTAAAATAATAATTAATTAATCCATAATTATAAAAAAAAATTTTTAAATTTCCAATATCCATACTTTTGCGTATCCGAACTAAGTGCGGTCCTAATTAGTTCGGATAGTCGAGATTCTACTGTACGTATTTGTTAGAAATAGATACCTACTAATAATTAATTACATTTATTTTTGTAAATTAGTACCTAGTTGTATGGTTGTGAAATTATAAAATTAGTCCAAAATTCTAAGTTTGTGGTAACATGTTGCTCGGTAGTCGGGTTTATTATGTGATTGAATATCGGGAGCGGCTGATCAAAATGGAAAATAAAATAATAATAGTACTCTGATCACTACTGTACAGATACAACTATGAACAATGAACTAATTAAAATATTTATTTACAAATAAAATACCTGTACACAATAACCTGCAGGCCTGTTAGGTGTATTTTATTTACACAATAATGCAGTGAATAGTTATTCATTTATTATACGAATGACGAACCTATTTAAGCTATTGTACACTGTAAACGGTACCACCAGTAGCGTGGTGAATATATTTGTGAATCCGTTAGTGATGCACAACATACAATTTTCATCCACCCCACCTTTGTTTTACGGTTTTGTGCTTATAAATGTATGTACTATTGCGGCAAACAAACCATTTAAAGAAATATCAAGGTAGTATGGCACTTATGTTTTAACCAGTGCTCATTATCGTGGCCAGTTAAGAAATAGTATAGCCAGTATAGGTAACATTTGTATTGGTAAAGTTTTTGCATACGAAAAACTGTTTTAAATAAATAAGCTGTAATAAAATTTTACTCATAAGTTTATTTAGTACTTTTTCATTCCAATTTTTGGTACCACTTTTTGTTCCATAAAGACAAACTTTACCTTAAAAACAAAATATCATATAACTAATTATTACTTATTGTCTGGAAAACTTGCTCCATAACCCCTATTCTTAAATGTAGTGATCCATCTGATATTTCTAATTACAGATCTATATCCATTCGGCATTCTCCCTCATATAGCGAAACTTTTTGAACGCCTAATTTTTTCCTCCATCAAAAGAAGTATTAATCACATTATTAGCGATAGCTTACATGGCTTTCGTACAGGCAAAGCGGCCACTACCAAGCAGTCTAGTCTTTTCTACATACATCCTAGATAATCTTGAAATCGGTTCTCAAGTAGATGTGATATTTACCGACTTTAAAAAGGCCTTCGATACGGTTGACCCCGGCAACCTCATTAGAAGGAACTCTAGACAATCTTGGTTTTGGCAATCCGCTTTTCTCTTGGCTATTTTCTCTTATATTCTTAAGTACTTTTATTCGCTGACGACATTGAACTTTTCCTCAAAATTGACTCTTCTTCCGACTGCCTTCTACTTCAATCAGATCTCGACTCCTCTGATTGGGCTAAATAGCTCAACCTTACTCTCAATACCAGCAAATGTCAGTATGTCACACAATGTCCTTTACCCGCAAACTTTCTCCCATCTCCCACACCTACTATCTCATATCTGGAAGGCGGCTCTCCAGTCAACCGCGTTCCATTATAAAAAACCTTGGCATCTACTTCTTTCCTAGTCTCTCCTTTGAATTCCACATAAATAACATAATTGGTAGAGCTTTTAAAGTTTTAGGTTTTATTAAATGTAACACAGCCAACTTCACTTCTATCTCTTGTCTTCGTGTTCTTTATTTGTCTCTGGTTTGACACGGTCCCTACGATCTATACTGGAGTATAGAGTGGTAGTTTGGCATCCCTACCTAGCCCGTGATGAGCTCCGAACTGAAACAGTTCAAAACAGGTTCTTATCCTATGCTGCTTTTCTCCTAAAAATTGAATATCCTCCACATGATTACTCTCCTATTCGTTCCGTCCTCCGACTTTCATCCTTAGCCTCCCGTCGTATTGACGCAGACAATTCCTGTATTCAATCTCTTCTTAATGGCTCCATTGATTCACCTGACCTCCTATCTAAAATATTCTTCAGAATCCCCATCCACAATACCAGAATTCACTCCCTATTCCAACTTCTCCTTCATCATACTTCATATGGCCAAAATCATCCCCTGCACAGAATGTTAAAGGCTAAAGCGTCTTAATGAGTTTACACCTCATCCCTATTTTTAGGAATAAGAAATACTCATTATTTGTTATAATCTTTACTTACATTATCATTTTCTGTTATTATTTATATATATGTTTCTAATCATATTGTTATTATTTGTATATAAAATATTGCCTGCTTAGGCGTTACAAAATAAATAAATAATTCTTTAATTTTTTATATGCTCAAAAATAACAACTCAAAGATTTAATATCTATATAATAATTTATTAAATGTATTTCTTGATAAATGATAACAGTAATAATTAAAATAAACCATATGTTTATAAATTATACACTAATATTTCAAAAAAAAAAAAAAATTACAAATAACCATGGAAAAATCAGTTTAATTCCTGGCCCAACAACGATAGCTGCTCCAAGAACTCCGGAGCGTTATTTACTACAGTAGATCCATAGACAATTCTTAGTTGTGGTATACCAGGGGATACAGTTTTATTTTTTACATATTCTAATAAATTTTGATATTCAATATAATTGCCTCCACCAACTATAAATACTATAACTTCACTAAAAGTGTTTTTAGATTTAAATCCATCAGAATTACGTAACTGCTTTGGATCAAAATGACGAAATTCATCTGATGAAGCAGCTGATTGCTTATTTTCTAATAATTCATCAACAATTCTTGTTACTGGAAATGTATGTCTTTTAACTACCAAATTTTTTACACCTTCCATAACAAACGACGAAGTATGAGAAAGTAATTTTTCAAACATATTAACAGATTTGGTACCACCCCCATACTGATTTGATGTAGTTGTAATATTAGAGTACATTTTCCATCTTTTAATGAATTTGAGAGGGCTAAGATCACAACCTTGTTTTTCTAAAGCCGATGAATACATATCTAAATCTGAAGCAGATATGGAATGTGTATAAATATAATAAATGATGAATAGTCTCATTTTATCTTCAGCCGTTCCAGCTTCTTGGTCATTGATAATATCTAATATTTGTTTATCCAATGACACTTGGCTCATAACCTTTTCCTCAAATTCAAATAGTAAATCTAAACGTCGAGATTTAATAACAGATAAAATACTTGTGGCCAAATCTGTGTGCATATCTATTAACCTTTTCTTTTCTAACAGTTGAGGTAAAGAATTAACAGCAGATGTCAGCTTAGCTGTATTATCACTCATCATAGCTAAAGCAACATCACTTTCTCCATCTAAACCCATAGATTCTTTTAGTTGTTTGACCTCTTCTTCGGAGTTTTTTAATTGCTCTAATTCAGATTGAATTGATTCTGCTACTGTAGGAAATGGACTTCCTTTATGAGTCATCCAAAAGGAATCTTTCGGGTCCAAATCAAAAGTTTTTGGTTTTTTTTGTTCCTGAGCTACTGTAACCCTGTTTAAATTTAATTTTAGTACATCATGGACTAATGCTTGATAAGTCCATGTATGATGTAGAGGCGTTGCCATGTCAATATTACGATCAAGTACAATTAAAAGAGGTCGTTGAAAATTGTAGATTCCAGAGTTTTCGGATGAAAATAAACTATTTCTAGTATCCCTTAAATTTTCCCTTAATTTTTTATCTAATTTTTCAGCAACCATTTCTGCAGCATTACCTCGAGCACTACGAATAATAGGTAATGTCCCAAGAGTAACAAATACTGAATACAGACCATCAACAGTATCATCCATCATTACATCAACATCTGTATCTTTTGCATCAGCACGGTTCAATGCATAATATGATACAGCTTGTGCATTCTGATTGCTTAATATAAATAATTCATCTTCCAAAGAAATAAAATTTAAATATTGATCATAAATTTTATGGACTTGGCTTACATTTTCAGTTTGTAAAGCAGAACTAGCCAAGTCTTCTAACTTTTGACGACAAATAGCTGAGATAAAATTTAAATAATATTTTTCATACACATTATTTTGGAAATCCTGTGCTATTCGGTCAAGATTATCTTGATCTGGCATACAAAAATAAATAGCAGCTACATCAGGTATTGGATCACGTTCTGAATGAATACTTAAATGTAATGTTACACCACATTCTCTTAATTCTTTAATTGGAATTAATGGTGATAGGATGTCTTGACCACGACGATCATATATTAGTACTTTCCAAACAGGTTCTGAACTATTATCTTTAAAGTCTGGACTATTTAAGTTGAGCATTTGCTTCAATGCTGCAATTTGTTTTTCCCGGACAGATGTCATAATGATGGCTTTATAATTGATTTTAAACAAAAAATATCAATATCATAGTTATAATGTATTTAACATTATCCTGCTAACTTGATTTGGTTACAGACAAATTTTATTTTGATGTATACATACCTGAAATAAATAAGAATTTTAGATCATTAAAATATATTTTAAATGTTATTAGTGTATAATATATAGATATAATTAATAAGATAATTATTCATATACATGAAACATTCTTATGCCTTAAGTTGATATTATATTATATGATATTACAAAATAAGTGAATTATTATAAATGGATTTCCTATGTAAAACCAGTATTTAAAACAGATAAGAGAAGAAAACAATGTGTTTTTTCATTTATTTAATGAATAGAATTAAAAATGGTACACCAATGAATATGTAAAAAAAAATTAGATTTATTTAGAAAGAACACACTCATATGCCATACATACATTTAGTAATAAATACACATGTGTATACATGATTTAATTTAAGGGTAAGAATTTCACTCAATAACCGTAAATAAATAAAATCAATTACTTATAAGAATACAATTTAACTATAATCAAATTTTGAACCATATTTATAAAAATGAAACATTCAATTTTTAAGTTAAATTTCATTTTTCTTTAGTGGGCGATAATAACCATTATAAAACCAATGATATTTAAAATAGTTAATATATTTTTAAATATTAATTAAAAATAAAATAAAATCTTAAAATAACATAACATTTAATTAGTAATATGTAGAAGGTAGAACACTCACTTTTATTGTAATCCAAATGTTTGACGTAAAAGAATTATAGTTAACTAATTAATCAAATATTTTCGATGAAAATTAAAAAATTCAGTACGAGTGAAATATATATTAATCACAAATGTCTTAAATAAATATAAATATCATTTAGTTAAAAAAAAAAAAAGATCACAATAATTACTATTAAACCGAAAATTCTAACTTTCAGGTTTTTATCAATAAAAATGAATTATTATTATCAATGTAGTGTTGTCACTTTGTCAGTTACCAGTTTACCACGTCAATTTTTCTTGTTACCCGGTACAGCGTGATCGTCTGGCATAACCTCAAAAACTAATATCGTTCATATTGTTAATTTCTTTTTACAACAATATTTGTATTATAAATTCTACTTCCCGTGTATTCCGTTGTAATAATATTGTAGTTATTAGTATTTACTTTTTTGGCGAATTGAAGTCATGGCGTTGAATCTGACGGTTAAAGTGCACCCTGTTGTGTTGTTCCAAATTGTTGATGCTTATGAGCGTAGGCATCTCGATGCTCATCGAGTAATTGGAACATTGATGGGTATGTTTCACAAAAATAAACTAAACACATAGAACTTTGTAGCTATATGACCATTCATTTTTTAGGGACGGTCGACAAAGGCGTAGTTGAAGTGACCAATTCTTTTGGTGTCCCTCACAAGGAATACGAAGACACGGTTTGTTCATTTTGTATTATTTTATCTACTCAATTTCGTTGTTAGCACATTCAACATTTCATGCATTTCTAGGTGGAAGCTGATATTGTGTATGCTGCAGATATGTTCAAAATGAATCAAAAAGTCAACAGATCAGAACAAATTGTTGGTTGGTGGGCTACTGGTAATGAGGTGACTACTCATTCATCGACAATTCACGAATATTACTTGATCGAGTGTAATAATCCTGTCCATATCACTTTGGACACGACATTGAAGAATGATAATATGGGTTTGAAGGCATATATTAGGTGAGCTAATCATTATTTTTATTCCAGTATTTTCATAATTTCATGTTTATTCCTTTGGAGTTTTTATTGTTAAGATGTACCTACAATGAAATCAGTATATAAAAAAAATGTTTCTAGTAATTAAAAATAAAATCAATCTGCTTATTATTTAGTCATTTATTTGTTTTTGATAAAAGCTTTAAACAGTGAAACCTAACCTACATAAAAATTTGCAAAACAACCCCATTTTAGCAGATTTGTATTCTATATTTAAATATAATTAGGTATATTAACTTAAATATTTTGTTATAGCACCCAGATTGGTGTTCCTGGTGGTAAAACTGGAAACATGTTCATCAATGTTCCAATTGAAGTTACATGTTATCAACCTGAAACAGTTGGATGTATGTTATATTTATATATATTATTATATTTCATTTGTATGATATTTTTGATCTGATTAATTGTAAGAAAAAAATATATCTTCAACATATTAGTAACTTTTTAGAAATAAGGATAAAAGATAAGTATACGATTTTCTGTAGTCATTAAAAAATATTGAACAGTAACCGTACAATTATCAAATTACAAATTAAAAAAACTGATTTTACGGTAAAATAATTGTTTATTTTTTATTTTTTTAATTATATTAGTAAGCTTGTGCCAAAAAACAGTAGCTGTTGGACAAAAATGTCAAGAACCAATTGCTGAATTAGTGCAGATTGAAGAAGCTTCATCAAAAATCTCAGATCTTTTGGATGTAGTTTTATCATATGTCGATAAAGTGTTAGCATCCAGTGACTGCAACGCGGCTGATAACAGTCATATTGGTCGTATGTTATTAGACCTTATGCATAGCGTTCCACATGTATCACCTGAAAGGTTTGAAGAAATGTTTAACTCAAATGTCAAGGTAAAGAATTTCATTTTTTATTTGTCTCATCTAAATATAACCATAATGTATATTTTTTTTCTCCAGGATTTATTGATGGTTATTACTTTATCCCAACTGACAAAAACACAATTAGAGCTCAACGAAAAACTTACATTGCTTAGTTTGGCTTAATTATTCAATATATATTACCATAATTTTTAGCTACAGCAAAATCATTTTATAACTTCATTTTATATCCATTTCAGCAAATTAATTCTATTGTTATATAACCAATTATATTAAAGGAATAAAAAATTAAAATAGTACTGTATTAAAGATTATAATTAACAACATTTGTTGTATTTTCAAACAATAAAATATATACTTGAAAATCTTAATTTATAAAATAAATTATTCTAAGTTATTTGATTAGAATTTTTTTCTTTATACGTAGTTAAAGAATATTAGTGCTGGTCATTATCTATTTTGTATGACAATTATGTTAGGCATGAATTCCTGAAAAAAAATTGTATGCAACGGCCGGCTCTTATTCTTGCTTACATTTCAGACTTTGTAATTATAAAAAATAATATATGGAATGTGCAAAGGACTGAAGTTGTTTTCTACAAAAAATTCTTTGAAAAAAAATTGATTAATTAAGCATTTTACTTGAATGGAAGTGATAAATATTAAAGCAATGTCTCTGTATTCAAATTATATATAGGCATATTAAAAAATGGCACTAGCGATGGTTATAGATTAGTGATGGCGTTTGGTGTTCCATACTAACAATTCTTGAAATTATTAAACTGTTGGAAGTATTTAGTAATTTATTTGATTAATATTTGATTCTGCTCTTATTTCTTATGCATAATATATTTGACAGGTAGTTCTCACATCATAATCTTATGTCTCAAAATCGTCTTTAGAGCTATTTGCTGTCTTGCTGATTGTTGAACATTTGAAATATATATTACCATTACTCAATAGAGAACATAATAATAAATTAGGTGTTTTATACTATTATTTATGCGTAGACTTAGTCATTAGGATAAGAAGTAAGCTACTTGATAAATTATTAAGATCATCTAATATAGTTAATTATTCTTTTTCTCATCAACAATATAAGTAATTACCTGTGTACTTCTAGAAATATTAACAAATAGGTAATATCTATTTTTTTAAACAAGTAAAATGCTTATGTGTTCTGAGTTAACAAGGAAAATTTAAAAAAAAAAGTGTGTGTTATCAGTACGCGCGCGGGAATTTGAACTTCTTTTGAACGGTACACGTGAGTTCCGGAATTATTTATTATTGATAGTTTTATTATTTTTTTTATATTTTTATTCGACAGATCGATGAATAATTGCTTATAGTATTGTTTTTATCCAGAAAATAGGTTTGTGAGTGAATTAATCAATTAATAACAATTAATTAAATATACTAGATGCTAACTGATATTGGGCTCTCAGTATAGATATTGTATAGTATACACTGCACGTGTATGATATTATTGTTATCATCGTCGTCGTCGTCGAAAACGCATCGGCTGTCACCGACCAACATTATAATTTATAATACATAATGTTATTATTATGTACATGACGTACTGATACGCTTCGCTCCGCCGACCGTATGAAATTATCCCGGACGATCATTCCGTTTTTATCTAAATATTTATCTCATTAATATTATTGTTAAGTATTCTTTGTTTAATATCCCAAACAAAAAAACTGTCGCTTAATGACACAACCCATAGCCGTTTACAAAATACAGCTACGACATGTCCGTGTTCGCGTTCGTACGGTCGCCCGTTCGCTTTTTTTTTCCTCACTACCCTGCGTAAAGAAGTTTAACTTCAAAACTTGAAACAGAAATATTTTACTTTATTTCTATTTAAAAGTCTATTTAAAAGAATAGTTTGTAGAATCAATACTATCTCTGTAGGTATCTAAATTAAAATATTACTTTAAGTCCCTTAAACTAAAGGTGAATGAATAATTATTGCAGGTAATATTGTAGGTATGTATTTTATTTCTATTTACATTTTTAATATTTATGCATACAAAACGATATAAGCAAAAAATTATGGTTGATAAAATCAAAGATTGAGTAACCAAATAATAATTCTTAAGTATAATTTAATTGTTAATTATAATCAAAAAATGAGTCTTTATATTTCTAAAAAATGAATCGTACAACTAATGTTAGTATTACATACTAAAGTCCAATCGTAATACTAAATAATAATACTAAGTCTTTGAGTTAAAAAAAAACTGTAGGTACTGAATGGTACATTTTGTTTTAATCTGAAAATATTTTAAGATTTTTGATTGAAAAATAATTTTGTGAGCGCAAGCAAAACAAGTACAAGTAACCGAGCTAATAACAATATAAGCTTACGTCTTTCAAACTTTTTATCACCTATCTACTTTGGAAACCTGTACTTCATTCTACTGACTAGTATAATATTTAAGATTATTTTAAAACTTTAAAACTAAGCATCATTTATGTTAATTTAACATTTTTAGGTATATCACAGGTCGCTGAAAGTATATTCACAGTATTTCGTATTTAAGACTTCATCTTTTTGAATCAACAATGATCTGATCTCCTTTGACTATGTTATAGCTGTACAATCGTTTGTTGGGAAACTTCATTTCTTCAGGTCCAACTACTGAACACACGTGCTGATCCACATAGAACACTCGCATACGGTGTGCTGGTATGCCGGTAAACTTTTCGAATTTTTGTTTGAATTCAGACACGGTCTGATATACGTCTAATATGTGTTGTTCACATTTGTCCCCGCATATAATCTTCACTTGCACTTTACTTTCAGGCGTCAAGTCTATGTTTACTAACGGGTCGAGTTTACCGTGGACTTGCAGCAGTTCTTTATATCTGAAACATATTTTGTTGGTTTTCATTGCGAATTGTTTGGCCCACAGATCAAAATATGAACCCCGCCGTGATGATGAGCAAATAAAAGTCTTATCGAACAGGAAATTATTATTATCATTTATCGTTACCTGTCCGGGTGTTCGTTTTCTGGCTTATCCATATAGTATCTGATCAAAAAACGTTCCGCGTCTTCTCTTTCGTCGGCAGTGATTTCCCCGCCCCCGTTCAAAGTCTGAATACAGGGTAATCGTGCGATTAGCAGCTGTCTGCGCTCGTGTTCGGTGTACTCCTGCCTTTCGGAGTTTTCCTGTAACAGAAACAACAATATCGGTCCCCATCCGAATAGGATAGATTAATGGACAGGTAACTCGTACTTCGAATATCGGGCAGCCCTGTATCCTTAGGTATCTCAATGCGGGAAATCTGCCCAGGATATCCACGTCGTCCCACGTTCTGATTAGGGTTCGGTTCAAGTTGAGGAATCTGAGACACGGGAACGCGTCGTGTGGCGAATCCAATGTCATAATATCTTTAAACATTAATAGCAGAACAGTGTAAATGTACAATTCGCGCGTTAAAACCGCTAAAAAAAAATTATCGTGCGGAATTTTTATTTTTATTATTTTTTTCCATTTCCCAACAAACTCACCATAAAATCCGTTCCCTCGTCTCGGGTAAGACAGAATGCCCAGATGACAGTCCGGCGAAGGCGGCGGTGTCATGAGGGACTGCAGCGGACATTCAGCAAGCACCAGAGATTCGAGATTAGGGAACGCTCGCCCGAGTTTGCACACTTCATACCACGTGGACACGGGATTCCCTTCAAAAGTTACATAAACAATCAAGATTACATAAGTTTTGTAATCAAAGCAACTATAGGTACTATAGGTTTTTAAAAAATGTTACATTGAAAATACTTATAGATAAATAATTAATCTTAAAGTTATTTACAATAGAATTTCAAAACAGACCCAAGTTGGCCCGTTTGACGGTAGGTACGTATTATAAGTGTACCCATATAATATATTGTATTAAACGTGTACATCAATCGATCGCGTCATTGTCTAACCGTAAAAACTATAATACATAATACAACAATTGACTACCTATACAGTTAAGAACTAGAATATTATATTGCATGTGTTTCTAGAGTCACCTGTAAAATGTAATTTTTTCACCGAGGGCATTTGAATCGGCTGACAGTCGTCGTCGTCGTCCAAGTCGATAACGTCGTAATTGTTCATGCTCAAGTGTATTTCTTCGACCCTGTACGGAAAGTCCGATGAAAATAATTATATTTCCGATTGTATGAATCGTAAATGAGGTTCATGCTAATTGATAATTGATATTATGCAGAGTTTTAATCGTAGATATGAGTTTATACTTACATCGGTATTCGTTTCAGTATGTGTCTAAAACTGCGCCAGGTAATATTCGTCGAGTTCAACACAATGCTTTTCAGACATGGATACGTCTCTCGCACGTCGCCACAAGTATCGATTGTGCTGTTTATATCTGAACTAAGATTGTTAAAACTCAGGTTTGCAAATTTCAGTCTCGGCATGATGTGTAAAATCTTAAATATCTGAAATCATTCGTAATCTGTTTGAGCCGTGTTTATTTTATAAAAATGGAAATCGATGTTAAAACCAATATGATAAGTAGAGCTGATATACCATATATTTGAATGCAGTTTATTGTACACTTGGGAATCATACCTATTTATTTTATTTTTGGATTTTTGAAATACTTAACGGATAATTTTAGGTTTTTTTTATAGAATTCAAATATCTAATGGTCGGACACGTATATACGTATATTTAAATAATTCAGCAACTAAAACAGCTAAACTTTTCTTTATATACGATTATACGGCACCAATAAATTGAAAATAATAATAAACTAAATAAAGAAATCATTGGAAAATATTTTAAGATCACAAACTACAATAATAATTATAGTGAAGATTATAGGACCGATTCATTTTGGCGTGGGCAAAAAAAAAAAAAACAATGTTTACAGTTATAATACATAAGCTTTTAATAAATGTTTACACTTCATAAAGGCATTACTTGACATATCGACGTCACACTGATTAATAATGACTACAAAAAAAAAAAAAAATATGTTTTAAAAAAACCACGATTACTTTAATAATAACAAAAATGGCTAAAATAGTCAATAAGTGGGGGTACCTTTTAAGCATTTTTTGTCGGGCCCTTTATGGTAGGTATTAATGGTATTATAAGATTTGACTCAGTTGCTCGCCTCCTAATGGCTAAACTGGCTAAACTTAACACAGTCCGGTGCGTATTACGTGTTTGGCATTTGTTTATAATATCGTAAGAAACGAACAGAAATGATGTAAACGATTGGCTCGCATGAAATACTATAGTGAAACGATTGCGACGGTAATCAGTGCAGATTAGGTGTGTCCGAATATATACGGGAAGAGAAAACCCGAAAAAGAGACGACTGGGCTGTGATTGGGAATGCGAGTGATGTACGCGTATAATAAATATACTATACGTGGACGCGCAAAAGAGCTGATACAGGGAGAATGGAGACGTCTTGCATGAATGTAATATACGTACATGTATAGCGGTATGAGAAGGCGCTGAGCGGTGAAAACCCCGGACGAGAAGGAAACGAAGAAAACCGCTGTTAATAAACTCACCTCGCTCCATCTGGACAGGCAGTTCTGGGCGAGATCCAATTCCTCGACGCCGTGACACTTGTCCCTCAAGTCGGACTCTTGGCCAGCCGAATCGATGTCGCAGTCGTTCAACACCAACAGGTTGGGTATCATGTTCCTGGGATTCTTGCGTGGCACGTATATGGCTATAGGCATCTGGTCGAATGTGTCGTCTTCGAAGCACTCGTACTTCTCCACGATCGCCTCCAACAGCGACGGCATGGCAGTATAAATATTGTTATCGACCCGTGTCCCTGCAATGTAGTAAAATTTTAATTTTTAATTCGGCTGCGCAATTTACTTGAGAATCGCAACCGATTATAACAATGTATTATTATAATATTATCACGCTCGGCAGTGGCGTGGCAATGGGTACGGCGAACTGTGCCTACTACGCCGAGGGCGCAAATTTGTGCTTTAAAATTGGTATTTATTTTTATTCTAACCTTCAAAACGACATTATTTCTTTATTACCTATACGGCTATACATTTTGATATATGTATGATTTTGTTTATCGTTAAATTCGTGTTTCGCTACAAGGAACGGTGTGTGCTCTGAAATGGAATGTTTTAAACACCAGGCTTCTGCATTGATGACCAATTTCAAAATTACTGCATAAATTGATTTATTAAAATGTATTCATAAGCAAAACTTACAAGATATTTATCCTAACATAGAAATAGCGTTAGGAATATTTCTCTTTATTCCAGTAACAACTGCTAGTTGTGAAAGAAGTTTTAGTAAACTTAAACTAATAAAAAATTACTTAAGATCAACTATTGGACAAGAGAGACTAACAAGCATGGCAATTTATCCATAGAACATGAATTTGCTTGACAAATTTCATATGACGAAATTATCTATGAATTCTTTAGCCTTAAAGCAAGAAAAGAAAATTTTTAAAGTTAGAAATTTACATTGTAATAATAACTGATAATTAAACAATGTTGTATTACCTAGTTATATATATATATATATATATATATATAAAATAAATGTTAAAAAATATCACTCCATTTTTTAATCGCTAAAAAGGTGCATTTTCCTAGGTTTGCCAGGGACGCTAACGAGTCTTTCTATGCCACTGACGCTCGGACGGTTATATATTATAGATTGGTATTCGATTCGATTTCTTTTCCCCTCACCCCTCTCCAAAGTTACAAAGAAATAATAATAAATTAGTATCCACCTTTATGTACCTATATATAGGTTTACGCACTATATATGTGTTGGGTTAACTGCAAAGTGAATCTATTGCCCCGAAAATATTGACCTAAATATAACCGTTATTTTTCGTACGACTGATTGTATATTCAGGAATGAAATAGGTGCCTGTGCTGGGACCTAACCCTCTAGCTGCAGCTAACGTTGTGGACGGTGTCTAAACCTTGAGACCGAATATCGTGCGTAAAATATATAGATGTGTAAATAACTTTCACTCGAAATAACATTAAGATGTGAAGAAATAATGTAATAATTAATAAAAGTAGGTATACAATGTCACAATATAGTATGTACAGATAATTTTAAAAGTTGATTTTTATTGTGAAGACGAATTCAAAGCGGACGTGGTCTGGTGCACTGCTTTGATAACGATGGTGAATTTCGATATGATCGTATAGTGGTTACATGTTACCACATAACAACTCATCTACGACGTAGTCACTACTGTACCTACCTACAGCTCAAACGTGCACAAAGCGCACCATTTTTACTATACGGAATTTTTGGTAGTGAGTAAATAATAAAATAATTACATTATATTATATGTACCTATTATAATTTGCATGAATAATAAACGCAAGTTACTCATTGGTTTTGTCCACTTTAAATTAAAACAATTAATCTAATTTAAAATATTTGAATACAATATTGGCAACTGTAAAGTGATTTCGGATTGGATTGTTTTACTTTTAACACGATATTTGTACCGGAATGTCGGTCGCCGAACACCTGTATAATGTATAGCCGTATAGGCTAAACCTACCAACAACTTCATGTTAAAAATATGTATATTACTTATTATAGAGTGTAATGTTGCAAGTTCGTGCAAATTATTACCTAATTTTCCGTTGCGCAAAAGTTAAACGACCAAACAATTTTAAGAGATTAAATTCATTATGATGCTATTGATGATTACGTCAGAATTGTATTATTAAACTATCTATACCATCCACTATGTAAAGTGGAGTATAGGTACCTTATATATGCATATATATTATTTTTAATGTTATGGTGTATAATGTATAAAAAAAAAAAATCGTGATCTTGAAAAACTCGGTCGGTTATTATTTTTATATATAGGTACGCTCTTAGACCCGGAAAGGTACACGACCTGACTCCGGGTCAGAAACCTGTATTGTCATTGTAGTAACTCCGAGCCAGATGGCATCGTTTAAAACTACTGCAGTTAGTTGGCCTATTCATATAATAGTTTTGTGTATTAATTGGACTACGTATCTGTCCTCCTCTGCACTTTTTACATCCGCCACTGGAGTTCGGAGAATAGTACAAAACCAAGACGCGATTCATTCATCTTCGCCTATTTCAATAGTTCTACGTTTCACAGATATTTTATTTGTTAAAAACGACAGATTTATAAATATTCAAAACCAACTCAATCTGTGCAAAAGCAATGGTTATGTTGTTTTATATAGACACTGCCAGTTCAATTTACTAGGAACTGAAATAGTGACATCATGACTTCATGACGGTACGATTCTTTATCCATTTAACGGTGTAGTCTTTATATCAAAAGGCAAAACTTGTCAAGTAAAAATGTATTTATATTTTAAGTAGATACTATTATAAGGTTAGCAGAGTTACATTATACAATTATGTACAATATATCTAAAATAAATGATCACCGCACCAAATTTCTACAAACTTCCAAACTTCATCAGAAAAAATTTTATACTATTCAAAAAATTGGTGAAATGGGAGTATAAATAAATACTTTTTTTTCGATTTACCATGAAGATAAATGATTTGTATCTAATCATGATCACTTGTTAGTTTTCGATTGTATTATATAATATTTTAACGGAATGCGAATGAATTAAAGTCAAATCAAGTACATATATAATTAAAGAGTATTGTATATACAATACCAGATACCTAATTTGGATTTTATTTGAAAATAATAAGTACCGGTTTCCAGCTTATATATAATTAAGGTTCTCTCCTAACGTTTAGAATACTGTAACTGACCTAAGTATATTCTCAAGTCCTCGTTTATTATTGTATCATTATAGCATAAAAAAATTGTTCATATCATTTGTTTTAATAACATAGATCTCAATAATGTGATTTATATTTTAACTTTCTACGCAAATAAAATATTATATTAGAATAAGAGTTTAATGAGAATAATATTAGGAAAACTAGTCACTCAATACTTTGTGTAATATATCCATGTCTAATTGTAGGTTTTTTTAGTTGATTTATATGAAACAAACGGAAAAAAATCGCACTATAAGTATAGTAATACAATAAGTACCCACACATCAATCATTTAATGATACAGGTTTAATTCTCTACTATTATACATTGTGCGATTTATTATTACAGCGTCGCTTGCATCTTTCTACGAAAATTAAAAAAAATAAGGAAAATCGTGTACGGTGAAGGTTTCGGTCGTTTTGGCGTTTCAAACGGCAGGTTACTACGGTATCGCGGGCCAAGTATTATTATAATATATTGTTATGAACACTATTATTATTATTATTATTCTTTAAATATCAATTTCCACCGAATCATGTTAAATTTCCCGAAAAAACAGCGTTGCGTTAGTTTTTCCACACGAATAATGCCGACGGGAAACCGTTGACCAGAACGGTTCCCTAAATATATGTATATATGATATGTAGGTACCCGGTACCAACGCGCATTGTTCTCGGTCTGTGTCCAATATGTATATAGTATATACTTACCTATTTACAGATAGGACAAAACAGAGGCCTGTCACCCAGCTGGATTTCTCTCTAGCTGCAAAAATACAGTAACGCGCACGCCCGTGACCGTCGTACATTACATTATTATAACAGCTGCACTTTCGTCTTCCGCGTGCGCAAGAGTTTCCTGCTCCTTCTTCTTCATAGTTAATGTGTTGTTGAGCCTCCCGATTTATCGCGCTTGGTATGTCAAGCCATACTAAACTGATACCGCGAATGTAATGGAAACTAGGTAAAAACTTAGAAAACGAAACAAGAAGATAATAACATGTGCGAATGTGGAAACATCCAAGACGAGAAACATTATAACTGGATGCCTTATGATAGGCAGAACTCAAACTCAACACGAATAAACGTTCAGCAATCCAAATAATGCGTTCACTAAAGTATAGTTAATCTAAACTGATTCAAGTAGCCAAAAGAGGAATTTTAGTTGACTGACATATTACAAGACGAATGTGCGGATCAAAACCAAGATAATGGAGATGAAGGAATTTTATAAAAATGCAAAGGGCACAAAATGTAAGATAACACGTTACCCGGTTTTTGCCATGGTTTAAAATATATTAAATTAACTTTAAATATATTTTTAACCATGACTGGTATATCTAAAATGTCTAAAAAGCTCCGATTTATAATGGCTTATTAATATTATTAATTATTACAACGGGCAAGGGGGAGGAAGATCTCGATCACTTCCATACAAATACATCCGTCTAACTAACAACCTGAATTAAACATCAGACTAAACGCATTATGAACAGGTGATCCACGCTACACAATTATTATTCTTAATAACCAACGTGGCAACGACATCCGATAGCAGTTATAATACAATCACTAATCAGGTGTAAAATACGCACATTATCAACCTGAGATAAGATACAACTTACATAAATATTGACATTAATTTGATCTAAACCAAGTATGCAAACTCTCAAAATAATAAACTAATTTTGCTATAAAATATACACATATAATATTGATGTACTTACAGCAATAGTCAATAATAGTTAAGATAAATGCATCTACTACTAAAGTACTACTATATTTATTTTCTGATTATAATGTGATAATTGTTCGATGACAATTAATATAACATAAACCAAAATAATAATTGCTTAACAGTAATTGCTGCGAAACGAGTATTCAAACGACTATCCACGCACTGGATTTCTTTGTTTGTGTACAAATTATATCTAATATGCAGTTGAAATATTTTTAGAGATTAACCCAAATCAAGAATAATAAACGCATTTTTGATGTTATAAGATTGTGACTAATCATTATTGACGACTTAAACACAATGTTATGTAGAGTAATTTCAATAGATCTGTAATATAGAAGCTTGTTAATGGGAGACAAAAAAGTATACACAATTCCATTGAAATGTATGCTGAAATTACTTATACAGATATCAATTTATATCCGTGTAAGAAAGACTTGCTCAATTTAACGCCAATTTCAATGTTTCAGTATAACGAAATATATTCAAAGTTCAATGATGATACTTTCTAGTTTCTAAAGGTGTAAGATGACCAACGACGCATGAAATCTAATTAATTATACATAACCACGCGACCACGCCTATTTGTGTCTTTACGAAGGCGGAAAACAATGCATGATAAAATATTGTAATAGGTACGTTATTTTACTTTATAAAATAATAAATAATGAGAATATTAAATTTACGTATATAATGTATAAGGTGTATTAATAATATTTATGCTTTACGTAAATTATAATACATTGTTGGCTCATTTTCATACAATTCGATTTATATTTATTTAAATGTAACTCGTGACCAGTGTTCATTTTGGTGCTATAAAATATAGGAAATATGAATTCGTGTTCATGACTTGCACACGTCTATACATATATTATCGTCTTAACGATGGATTATAATATTAATGTATACATATATTCATTTAACACATATTGTCTGCAAGAAGAAAACCCACAAATGTCACCGTGATTGGCATTACATATAAGTACACCTCTTAGCATAGCGTGTACATATTATTTTATTTAAATACCTTAAGAATTTATTTTAAATATAATTTTAATACTTCAATGTTATGTAAGATATTTTAAAATTATATAGTAACCTTATAATTTCGTATGATCTTTTGAAAGTGGTATCTTTTACTTATAAGTTATAACTTATAAGTTTATACCCATCATGATTTTCCGCACTTGTCCTGAGTTTAATTTCATTATACGAGTACATACCTATTTATTTGTTTATCTATTTTATTTTATTTTTATTTTCTAGAATTTAAAATCCTCAAAATTGTATATACCAGAAATATACTTTTTTCGATTTATAATTATATTATGTATTTTCTAGCGCGTCTTCTTGTCTCGGTGCAATCTTTACTACCTATACTAATCGATTTTATATTACTCATAAAAAGTGGATTTTATATTAAGCGTATTCGCGTAAGTAAAAAATATTCTCCTATTATTTTATCTGCTGCACAAATTTAAAAATTTGCAGTACCTATGTATTTTCTAAACTTGTAATACACATTGTAGCATAATTTATATGAAATATTTAACTTTATTATACTATTCTGCTGTTCCAGTAATATTTGCAGCCATTATTATAGTGTTATAGAATTTATAAGATATTATAATTATACGATTAATCACAGTAGTGATTACGTGAAGATGCTGTCAATGAAAATCCATTTTCATTGTAATAATATTTTAACCTAATAAGAAAATATGAATAAGATAACGTTTATTATTCCATTAGAATGTTTTACAAGATAACAATAAAATTGCATGAATGTACATCCTAATCATACTGTTTTTCAGAGTTACTAAAACTTATAAAAAATAATTTTAATTTCTTCTATTTGTTAAATAAATTTAAACTTAAATATAAGGTATAATTAGTTGTATTATGTATCAAGAACCCATTTTAGAACGTTTACGAATAAATGTAAAGTTTTCAATTTAAGCAAGACACATAATTTTCAAATTAAAATGTTATATTCGTATTTAGAAAAATTCGTGGTTTTCAATTTAAAAGATAGGAAAATTAAAACAAATTTTCTTTAGTTTAGTTATAAACTAAAGAAAGGTATTATCGAACTTTCAAGGTTGACCTTAAGCGATTAAATAACGATTTCATTGAAGATGACCAAAATAAAAAGCTGTTTCACGTGTATTGATCTCGGATTTACGCCACCAATGACCTTAATAATGAATTTATAACTCCTTCCAATTATAAAACTAAGCTAAATAATATTTTACACTTCTTTAAATTTTAAACAGTTGGATAATGAATAGTGGTATTACTGAAGTACCGAATAGTTACCTTCCTAAATTTGCTATTTTCTCCGACATTTTAATAACACATTGAATAAAATAACACATTTTATTCAATGTACTTAGTTTATGTGCTTATAAACTGTAATGAAATTGTTAAAAAAATATTAATACTAATAATCTTAGTATATGCATGTATTATGTTAAACACATAAAAATAGGTTAGAGTAATTTGCCAAGAGAATCATGATTATAAGTTAGCAATTTAGCATAATGAATGTTACGAACACAGTATAATAATCCTGTTCTTACGAAATTGACCAAAATTACGTAAGTAAATAAAAGTAGTTTTGTAATTTAAATACGGCTTATTGTCTGTTAATTTCTGTTAATACTTATTTATTGGTTGATTTAGTTCTACTCAAGTATTATAACAATAAAATAATCATAAATGTTTCTTTAATAATTTTGTTATTGTTATTTCTAATACTCGACAATCGACTTTATGTGCCATTTATAATATATATTTTTAATGATAGTGTAAAACAATTCAGACATTAGCATTACATCCACAAAACCAAATAATTTAATTATGCATTGGACATAAGCGCTGTTATTGGTGATTTTATTATTTAAGGTAGGTAGTAAAAATAAAATGAAGATTTAAAATAAACAAAACAGACTAATCGAATAAATTATCACATGCAGGTACGTGCACATAACGTACGCTCTGTTCACGTCAAGTATTATAGTGTAATATGCTAACAAAGATATATTAATATTCACTATGTTTTATTATTTCTTACAAACATTATTATTTGTTCATCAGTTCATCGTAAATCGATTTCGCAACTACTGCGGTCACCGGTCGGCCTCTAAGTTTTTGTATATAACATACCGCCGTGTATTATTATTAAATAGGTATTGAAAATAATGCATAACACACGACTTGCGAACTGACAAAGCTGACGAAATGAATCACCGATAGAGGGGAAATTCATTCTCCTAGAATTGTTTTCATGTTACAAGATCTATTTGAATTTCTGATTGTTTTTTCGACGTCAAGACTCACGAATATAATATTTTGTGAACTGTGAAAGTCCTTTTGCAAAAAAATTTATCAAGAAAATCAATGTGTATTTATATTTGGGAGCAATGGGGAGTTTTTCTTTAACAACCTCTACGTATTAAAACAACACGGAAAAATCTTTGTGTTAAAGGAACACAAAATATTTCTCAGCGGTTTGTAGACATTATATTGCTCAAAAGAATATAAATGTAATTAAATGTTGTGCTTGTGCATAGGCGGACGTTTGGTTAAATTTTTAGGGGGCTATACTAATCCTATGTAAAATAAAACAAACAGATAATTATAAGAACAACGAATAACATTTCAAATTAAGTTTCGATTTTTTTTTTTGGGGGGGGGGTTAATGAAATAATTAGAGGGACTAAGCCCTCCTAAGTCTCACCCGATGTGCTTTGGCCATTATTAAACACAACGAATTTAAGTTTTCATTTAATGGAAAGTTTTTAAACTTTTAATTCTTACAGAAAAATCCGTTATAGTATTAACGTACAAGTATATACTTAATAAACTTGAAAGGCGACAGAGGTCTACGGCAGTGGTTCTCAAACGACAGCACAACCGATGCCAATGAAAAGAATACATCGATCGTTTTCATTGTTACAATTAGGTACGAGTTCAATCGGTTGTATACTCGCCAAGTCCATGGAAAGTTCTCGCACGATTTTAGATCGGCTACGGAAGAGTATGCGAAGTTGCCTCTCGGGGACTTTCCATTCGCTCCAGAACGGACGTCGAGAAAATAAAAGCAGCAGACGTTATTTTGCAAGAATAAAACGTAATGCCTTATCAATAATTTAGAGGTTCGGTAAGATTTCGGAAAAAAAAACTATGGGGCTAGGTGGTATACCGCAACCTCATAAATAATTCGAGCAAAGCTTATAATAATATACACACGCATAGATCGGCGGTGGCTCGGTGTACCAGTATAATATACGATGTTCCGAAGTACGGTTTAAGGACGACGATTTTAAGTCTATGCGTAGAACACGACGTACATCACACGAACGACATTTGGTCGTCTAGGGCTCTAGGCGTACGAGGATGTTCAAGAAACGGGTGGGCGGAGTGGTATTATTATAGTTGTCGACCTCGAAAACGGTGGTGCTGTGTGTGTACATCATCGTGTATAATCGAATTACGACGTAATACTACGCGCACGGCGGCTCCCCCCGTCCCGCTCCGCGACCCACTCGTCACATGGTTCGTTGTTATTGTTCCGTCGTCGGTCGGTGTTTGTAAATAAAAAACAGCTGAAACGTGACGGAGAGGGAAGGGCGGCGGGTGACCCACTGGCCGCCGCCGATAGCTCGTGCTTCTCGCCGATTGCGTTTTCGCCCGCGCACACTAATATTAATATATTATTCGCGTCTCGGCGCTGTATAATAACAATAATATATCAAAATGTTATTAAATCGAAAGAATTGACCACGCGCGTGAAGCCCGCGGAAAAGTTCCTCCGGAGTTGACAAGGCGCGCAGCAATACCAATACGGATAATAAACATGCGCAAAGTCTCGCGAGATACCCATAACCCGGCACGTTTAGCTGTCCAACCGGTTTTCACACGAGATGGTGGTCAACAGTACCCAACTCCGGGGCGCAGTCCTAATAAATGCTTATATTCGCAGTATATATTATAATATAAGAACGTGTTAATTATGATATTATCATTGCGATAGCCGTGCAGAGGGAATTTAATAAAAATTCGTCGGAAAACTCGCGGTGCTGACCTTGACTAGTATTCGTGTACAATATTGCACTCGGTCCCAACTGGTCTTGCAGACGCCTCGTCCACGGTTCCGCCGGACAACGATCTGCGTGCAGTCCTCCTGTGCTTGGTCCGGCACGATGACGGACCGTCGCGGTGCATTAACGTGAAAAGATCGAGACGATGTTATTATAGATCACGGCACGACGAAAAACCGCGGAAACGACGATGGAAATAAAGCGGAAACGATTTTCACAACCGGATATTTAATATACTAGGGGAATGGGGAGGGGGTGTTTTCCCTTCGATTATATTCTTCGTCTCCGTTCGGCGTCGTATATTACTTCGTCCACCCACTCGCGTTTATCATTCACAGACCGCTCGACGCGCACCGCACAACAGACGCACTGCTAATGCAACTTGCGGACCGTGCGCGATCGGCTGCAGCCAACCATACGCATTCGGCTCCTTTGTTCTTCGCGCGATCCCTACTACTTCGACGGTCGCACTCAACGCTATCGACCGCGAGGCCGATCCGAACCACTCGCAGCGCCACCGTCGATCGCGCGCACCAGTGCACCACGTCCTCGTGTTTGACACACACGCACACACACACACACACCATCACACCATTATAGGCCACCATTGGGGTATCTAAGTCCCCAAAATATATTTCAAAAGCCTTCCACCCCTCATAACATTTTTTCGTGTTTCACATATTATATGATGATTTTTTATTTCACGAAAGGGAATTGTTTAAAATGTAAAATACCGTTGATTATAAAATTATAACAAACAAGACTATTATAAACATTTACCTAAATCTCAACATTGATGTTAAAAATGTAAATCTTCGTGACATTTTAATGGTTTTCCGCCCATGACAATGACAACAAAAACTTAACATTACCATCAAATGATTGACTTACACCGTGGAAATAATTATCGACATTTTCGTAATGCATCGTAGTTACCCGATATAACTATAGTCGGTGATAACTGTTTATCAATGATTGCTCGGTGTTACACGTTTACGAAACTTGAGATTTTTTTTTTGATTCATTATTTGTATAAGCGACATCGGTCGATTAAAATTAAAAGCATAGTGTATGAATCGTGCGTATTTTTCATCATCGATTTAACGCCACGCCAACCGTCTTGAACTTTGTTTCAAATCTTTCAATATTAATCGTGCAGTGGTATACTACATAACAACAATAGCGGACGTTCATAATTTTTACTTTTTTTCAACAATATTGGAATTATTTTACATGTTCGTTTCGTACACAGATCATTATGTTATATAATAACGTATTGCGTTATAAAACTAGTACTGATATACATATTATTAGTTTTTTTTTTCATCGTTTGTACTTGATCCTAATTTTTATTGCCTCATACATAACACGAATAAATAAATTACAAAATATAGCGCGCTGTTAACGTAAGATATGTTTTTTTCTTTCAATAAAATATTTATCTGATCTTTATAAAATAGATTTCCGATATTGTTGAAGCTTTCATAAATTCAGATTAGTTTAGAATTTAGTTAGAATTTATATTAGTATATGAAAACCATAATTCAATATTAAAATATTATTATATATATTATCATTATACAGCATTTTTAAGTTTAACCATTGTGTTACGATATTAATTATTATAAGCTTATAATTCAATGTTTAAAGTTATAATTGAAACTAGCAAATAGTTTAATACGAAATGACTTAGTACTTCTCTTATGCATTCAACAATTTTAAGTATAAAATATTTCAGTATGGAATTATTAAATAAAAAATATGCTATGTAAGATTGTATTTATTATTATATTTATCAGAATTAATCGGATAAAATAATATCGATAAATATATTGGTAAATAGACGATATTTGGCAATATACTCGTATATAAGTATGAACATAATTTTCACTTATTTTTAACGAAGGATTTTTTTCTTTTTTCTTTATAAATTGAAATAATGTAATTTATACTACTTTTATCACTAATTTAAAGGTGAAAAATGCATCTTCAAACTATTTTCGAGCAATATATAAATAATATATACTTCGTCTTTGTATGTCCTTATTGGTAAATTATATATGTATATATATATATATATATATATATTATATAATTTGGTATTATAATTTGGAAAATCCAAAACATTTATGCTATTAGAATAAATAGAAGTCTAAACGTGGATATTTCAGTGTAGGAAGTTGAACGTGTGGACAAAATGATATTCATCCAAAAAAATACTACTTCCGGGCAGGTGGAAAATATAAATAGGGGAATTATGGAACTTATTACTAAAAAACTATTACAATTTAAAACCCCATTGTGTTTAAAAAAATACAATCATTTCCAAACAAAAGGTTAATATTTCTATTTTAGACATGGTTTATAGCTATTATAATTTCGTTATTTAGGTTTTTATATTTATTAAATTTGTATTTGTATTTTATATTTTATATTTTTTTCAAATTAATTTTATATTGTAAAAAAATTTCACGTGGGCAAACTTATTTTTTTTATCGAACTTTAATAATTTATTAGTTATTTAAACAAAATACTATTCTATATATTATATATTAGAAAACTTTAACAATCACAGTCAGTTAAGAACATAGATCACATTAAATTAACTATTTTATTAACTACATCGTTAAATGTCCAGGTATTTATTATCTTCGTAATTGGTTAAACTGAAACACCTGTAATTTGGAAGTTTTCTAAATTTAATTTACCATAATAAATGATTTGTGTGTATCAGTATACTTCTTATGGGTTTAACTTTTTTTTTTTTTATTAGCTTTTTGTGAATATAATAATAGGGAATGACAATTATAAATAAACAACAACTGTGATAGAACTAGAAATAACAAGGAGGAGGGTTAAGAAAGACTCAATTAGGCTTGGAAGATATGAAGGAGAGAAAAGAGAGGAGAGCGAAAAAACGTTTAAAAGGGATTCGGGTAATTTATGGGATAGAGTGTGTATCCAGGAAAAAACATTTACGTTTTCTCCTAATAATTTTGTTTGGCAAATAGGATTGTTTAAATATTTAATTTAGTGGAGTATAAGATGATTCAACTGGTAAGGTAATTTTTTTTTTTATTTATTAAAAAGTGATTCGTTGAGTGAGATTAGTTATATTTTTTTTTTATATTATTGAAAAAATGGGGGAATCATTTAAGATAGGGAAGTGATCATTGTGAAGGGGAGGATCGGTTTCTATATTTTCAGAAATAGAAGACTGTCTGTTTACAACTTTGGCGTATTTAAAGGTTGTTGTATAACACTTATTTTTCTTAGACATAACCGCGTCCTTGTAGGCAATATTTTCAGTCTCCAATGATTATTTTTTAAATATACTTTTGATAGGACCTCTTTCGACAGAAATGGTCCGTGGTTAAGTGATAGGTTTAACTTATTATATGTGACTTTGCCTTGTGATACAAAATACATAATACATAACAAAGTAAATTTACAAATCATGTAATTTTATCATATCACGGAATCTGATGTAAATTAAATTGATACGCTCTTTTTTAATAGTTCTATGGGTGAGAAATGAATTAACAAAACAATTGTAAACAATTGAGAAATGTATTCTGTATGTATAATTATAATCGTAATTTCCTGTAGCGTGTAATCGAAAAAAATAATACCTAAACCTTATACTTCGAAATTAGAAAAGTTTGAACTAAATACATATTTGAGTAGGTAATGTCTTCACGAAACTTAATCAGACAAGAAAAATTAATGTTTTGATACTATGTGCGTGCAAATATCATTATTATGTCCAGCGGCGAAATACTTTCCACAATAAAAATATATTACATACATCGAAATCTTAAAAACTAATTACGTTTACAGTTATATTAACTTTGAAGTGTGACAAGATAGATGATGCGAGTGACTCGAGTGAAATGTGCCTATAATAATCATTGCTCTGTTCTTGTGATTAATATATAAAATCCAAATGATATCATTCGCGAATTCATGAGCAGCAATTTGAATTTTTCCTTGTCACGTTAACTTTCAATGCCTCAAACGTCCTAACTTTGTACCCGCACCAGTGATACGAGTAAACCGATATAGGCGTGATAATATTATAATTATTTTTGTTGATCGATTTATTTTACAATAAAAAAATTATTGTATTTATTTATTATGACCAACGTGACGGGTCATTGGTCACCCCAATCTTTATGCGGGCGCCAAAATAATTGCAGATACATTTATTTATTATGCGAGTGTTCAACTTTCTCCTGACGAAATATAAAAGAAAAGGATCATCGTATTGGGACGTAGGAGAACCCTTTTGCCATTCCACAAACCCACGGTCAGCAAATTATATACGATATACCCACGCGCCTGAACGTATAGTTGAATGTGTCGCAGTTTATAAACCGGTCTTCTAAACTACACATGCTTTGGATAGGATTATTTTTTAAGATTTTTAAACCACAAACGTGTACAGTTACTTAGAAATCGTACACAAATATCATCGCTGTACATTTAGAGTGTAAGTTGACCCAATACAAAACTTATTGCAAAGTATGCGTTCTACTAAGTACACACGTTTGATAACCGAGTGCCAGGGAAGTTGAACATTTAGTGGTCTGTATGACTGTATATATTAATGAGAAAATAACACATATTAATGCCCCATGAGCAATGTTATACACGTATAACTTCATGAGATTTTAGACATTTGATATTATTCAGTTGGTATAGGCACGTTTCTTAAAATTCATGAAAACTACTAATTTCTTTAAAATCAATCTACACCAATCATTTGATAGAACGCAATAATTTTTTAAAATTACACATAGATCCGTGAAATTACAGTAATTTTAATTATTATGAGTATTTATAGAAAAGTATTCGTATAGAGTATTCAATGATTACCGTTGGGGAAAAAATAAAGTTTAAAAATATATTTTTGTGGCTTGTTGTACACACGCAGTAAATTATAATGGTGGCAATAATGAACAATTTGAATGCTAGAAAATAATAAAAAAAAACGATAACAATTATAAATTATAAAAATCCATTGTTCCTCTTGAATGTGTTATAAATCTTTAATGAGGAGGTCGATCAAATATGTTTCATTATTCTATTTACAGTCAATAAAGAATGATAAATATTCTGATTATATTTGTCACGTTGTGAATAGTATAATAATATAAAACACGTGTTCACGAAAAATACTTGAATTTTTATCGTCATTAAAAGTACTTGCAGATCTATATAACGTATATGACGTATAATGTATTTGAGTACAATAATAAACTGAAGCTAAATGCGCTTCGTAATAAAATTACAGTTCAAATCGATAATCAATCATTTTCAATGGTAGTTGTCCATAAATATATAAAACCATTATTATAGTTTAATACATTAATATAGATAAATAAAAGTGTAATGATGAGTTTTAACTTTTAAATTATAGTAACTGCCATTACTAGTGACATCAGAGTCAAAGGCAAACGAGTCATCTATTTTTATAACAATAACATGATCGTGTACATGTACTTGTAGGTGAAGAGAATACCTATCACATTTTGGAATGTCAGTCACCGTGTTAAACGTGTAACGTGGTGATACATTTATTACTTGTTTGAATCTTCCTGACATCGATTATGCAAGGTTTACTAAATTATTTCAAATAATATCTACTTGTAACGTTTAAAGTTTAAACAAACAACTATTGATGTTTTTTATAACGCGACCATCGAGCATCGAGTTAAATCTATTTTAGATTTTTGAGGTGAATAAAACCATGAACATTACCATTTTATATTCTTCGCTAGTCTTACCAGTACTACTAATATTAGGTATATATATATATATATAAAACAAATATACCTTGAATTTATGATTCAAGTTCCATTTATTTCCATAACTATGGTCAAACGTAATGATGTCGATCAATATTATATTCTTATATAGCATATAACTGAAGAAAAAAAATCATACATTTTAATCTATTTGTTATGAAATAAATGATACATGAGTGTTATGACTCATATCATCAATTGCTTTGTGTGTTTACCAACTTTCTTTTTTATGTGTTATTGATAAAATATTAGTTGAATATAATACAAATTATAAATACAAACATCCCGAAGTGTATTAAAAAAAAGAAATTTCTTTAACTCTCTCAACAGTCTCAACCATATCAACTGACAATTATATTATCAGTATAGGTTTGTACTTTATATGCATATCATTGTTATGTATGAATAGTAATGAGCATGTATAGTAAGTATATGAGTAATGTATGAATAGTCTTTGCTTTTACTCAAGTGGTTCTCAACCTTTGTGTACACCCAAGATATTTAAGATTTAATCAATTTTCCATGTGACATTTTCCAAAATAATATTAAACGAAGACGACCTAACCAAACCACCAAAATTTTTTAAATGAGCACAACTAAAAGAAACTTTTGTTATTTATTTACTTAAAATTAAGTATATTCCTAGTACCAGATACTATATTAAAATTTAAATAATCAAGATTATTAGCAGATCCACGAATAATATTATTCTAATGCCGATTTTTAATTAAATACGATTATTCTGCACTGAGTACAGGTAACAAAAAACGAGTACCTAATAGGTACATAGTGGGGTTCGTAAAATTCTTAATTTTTACCTAGAAAAATGCTGTTTAAACTCATTTCGGTCAAATATTACAGTTACTTGAATTACAATATTTGAATATTATCAAATAAAATGTAATGTTAAAAATATTGTTCCAAAGTTTATTCTTAAGACTGCTTATAGTACGTATACCTTTAACCTTACCTACTATATAATGTTAAATCTTAACTCGGAGTAGCAGAATACAAATTTATAAGCAAATGAGTACTAAAAATATATTATCAATTTCAAGCATAAAAAAATGTAAATTTTATTCTTACCATACTTACTATATATACTGTTACTAGTGTTACAATACTGTACATAGCTTTACTGGAGTAAGCTTCAAACTTATTCCATATAAACTAGTTCGATGAACTTTTCCATACAAAATCTATGAACATTTTCTGTCTTAAATTGGTATTCGATTAACTTTTGGACATTTAGCGTAGCTTTATGTAAAACACCATTATATGCGGTGCTAATGTATGGTTTTATATACATAAATGTTCGTGAATTTGAACTAACTACACCAACATTATTTCAAATCGTATTTTTAAATCTACTAAAAATCGTCAAGAAAATAAATAATTAAAATAAATAATAATATAATCATATGGGTATTATATGAATAATCATTGTTGGGTAATTAGTTGTATAAGTAGAATAATAGATTTATTGTTATAGTTAGTTGTTAGTTTGTTACACATATGACATATACGTAATAAATAATGTAAAGTCGTACTTCGGGAAATTAGAAACCGCCAACAATAGAAAAAACGTGCTTTACGAAATCGTAAAAATTTAAAATATTCTATAATAAAACTAACTTATGGTATGGAAATGATTGTGTTTTGGAAAAAAATTAATTTTAAAGTTGTATTGAATCGAGTGTTGTGTATATTATTGTTTTGACGTCTGCATTTTGCGCAACATAAATCTATATTATGGAGAGAAATACTTTTCTACATTTTCGTAACAATCGTATTGTTTTTAATTTCAATAACCTTTCTTATGTATATATATACTCACTGAAAACGCCCCGGAGATGAAAATGCAATAGTGCTTGTTTGGGTATAACGGAATTATTGACCTGTTTGAAAAATAATAACCACGACGCACTGTTTATGACATAATAACTGCGTTGTGTTTAACGCACAAATGATACGTACCTACGTTTACCCGTAGGTGGACTCGGGTATATATGATTTGAAATTTAACGGAAAAAATTTGAACTCTCAGACACGACTATCGCGACAAAAGATACAACGGCTGGTTCCCGGGGGAAACAAGTTTCCATATTGGGACGAACAGCGAAGTTGTGCACTGCAATGACCGCGACCTTCGTGTACAACGGGCGTGGTGCGTGTTTTCATTTAATATTATTATATTGTCTGCGTTTTTATTTTGATAGGTTTTTTTTCGCACTGATGTGGCAGTGAAAATTATAACCAATTTTAAATCCGGATGCGCAAAAGCGCCCACAGTATGCCATCAATAGTTTGCGATGTATTCGATTCGAATTTAAATTAAAAAAAAAAACTATTAACACTATATTATATTATGTACTAAATAGTTATACTAGAAGTTAAATAAAGAAATGAAGAGAAAAAAACATTTTATTTGCGCACATATAGTGAACAATTCACGGATAAATATAATACTCATACTCGTTAACATTTATCTAAAACGCCGTGTCGGATGACGGATACCCAAACTAAAAAATACCAACTCTTCAAATTATAGAAAAATAGAATAAATTATATCATGATGTCATAATTATAAAATGCCGTACAAACCAAGTGAAAATATATTTGATGGATTTATAATTGAGCAAAAATATAATTTCGAATGATTAATTAGTTTTCTAAAAATATAGAATTTTACACCAAAAGAATGTAGACATAGGCGTTGAATGAACCAAAAATAATTTGATATTTGATAATTTTAATATTATACCATTGTTATGGTCAGTTTATAAAATAATTCAAACTGAAAATTTTTTTCGCCACACGTTTATCAAACGAAACTGCAAAGTTGTTTTAACGGTATACTATAAATCGTTTTCGGCATAATCAATATCATAAAAAAAAATCCGTCAACACTGACGGTAGTATTTTCACCGAATAATACGATTGCTACATAGTTGTTTTTCGTTTTCTATTTTATTAATGGCCGACCGTCGATGATACACATATATAAATTATAATGTACAATTTAGCACAACGCTAAAAGATCGTGCGTGACTTATATACGACGTATACACACGTGTACAGTGTATCATATTGTGATTTGTGTTTGGATGTATACTGTATAGATATTGTTTGTCGCGCTCAAAATCATTGTCTATAATGTAAGATGACCCTGGACTGAGAAGTAAAATAACACAGTCATTATATAATTACAATACGTACATGTATTACGCGCGAAACAAAAACCCTTTGACAACGGTTATGTTTATATATATGTTATACTCTTGTAATGGGCAAAATGTCAACTTAAGGTCAAAGGATATATGTTGAGCATTAAATTATACGAATTGAGTTCCTGCTAGTCCGCACGAAATCGTGCGATATTTTATTGAGTACCTATACATCTACAACTAAAAGGCTGCAGATTAAATTAAATATTATACAGATCATGTTAGATACTATTATATAGTACATTATACCATGTTGTGCAAAAATTAAAACAGTAGGTACTATCACATAAAATCCTATTCTTTATCATTTCATACACACGTGTCTATACTCTATAAATCTATGTGATTACCATTTTATTATAAATATTAATATTATGATAATAATAATTCAACGTTTTCGGAGTTATCTGTCGGTTGGCAACATAATAATGCTTTTGACACGTTAATTTTACAACTGATTATTTTTGAATTATAAAATATTAATGTTTATTATAATGTTTTTGATTTTCATATGATTAAAGTGTCTACATTATTATTATTATTGTATATTATTATGCCTATACATTATATATATGTATGTAAGAAACATATAATTTATCAAGTCACAAGCCAATATGAATCGATGTTTTAAATTAATTTTTAAGGCTTGGGTATTATGAACTTTGTAGTTTGTATTTGTATAATTTAATTAGTTGTCGATCTTCTATATTATTAGTGAATACATACACACCTTGTGAAATAGTTTTATGCGCTAGATGAGTTTCAGTATAAATTGCCCATTTTTACAACGATTCAAGTGCTATTTTATTAGGTTATTAGTGTATACTTGCCAACATGCGTGGATTACAGAAAAGGAAATTACAAATCATTATCTTACCGCAAAATTAATTAATATTATTATGTGATGATAAAATCACTTTCCGCGTAAAGAACACATTATTGCGTAAGCGTTGACCTAGTGTTATACAACTGTAACATAATATATACGCATACAAACTACACGGTAATTTTTCAAGAACAATTTTAAAACCTATACCTAGTATAAATAATAGTAATTTTTTTATTTTTATAATTTTAATGCGTTAACGCAAAGTAGTTTTCTATTGCTGTATTATTATACCTACATTTAATAATTAAAATTTGTCAAAACGGAGATTATTCTAAATTGTTGCTAAATAGTTTAAATTGTGTACTACGTATATACGTTGGGCGATTAAGTGGGTTTTCCTTTCATTTGTGCAACTACTTATGTAGGGCAGTTATTACTTATTAGTTTTTAGAATATCAAATATGTAGCGTAATAATATAGTTTTATATTTTCGGTTACACAAATACACACATGCCAAGTTACAAACCACAATAATAACTCTATGAAATGACAATATAATATGTTTATAATTATCGTTATATTTTCTAACTTATTTTATACCCACTAGAAACAATTTGCAATGCTATAGGACAACTCCAATATTAAATTTAAATTGCCTTTATATTTATCAGTAATATAGTACATTATTTATCCATAAGGCAATGTATAAAAAATATGTATAGTATACTCGTATTTGTAATACATTATTTAATTTTTAAGTCAACACAAAATATAACTCATCATATTTCATATTTTCAAGATTCTTACAATATATTTTTAGTTGTTTATGAATTTGAGCCATATTATTAATGTAATTCACAGTACCCTTAGTGTGGTAATTCGTAGTAATTAGTAATAAATCGTACGCCCGTCAAAATTATTTAGAATAAAGTTTACCGACTCGATTTTATTTGTCAAATGGATTTGTTCGTATATTTTCAGTACCTATGTCCTATACAATAAATTATTATACGGCTGTCAGAACTACTATCTTATTGTGTACGACTATTGACTAAAATGATCTAAAAAGCACGCATTAGTGAAATATTTTTAATTTATGTAGGTACTTGGCTCGGAGCTCTGTATACTATTATATTATTATTTATTAACGTTCATCTCATATCTCGATTTATCGATTACGATTATGAAACAAATAATATTAATGAACAACATACAACAATTGTTAGGAATTATATACGAGCATGTATAAAAGGTTTTAAAAAACGAATATTTTTTATTAACTATTATTGAGCAAGCTAAAATACGGTAAATGTAAGTAACAGAAAATATGATTGTACACACCGCTATAATTTATTAGATGATTCCAATAAAACGTGGATAAATAATGATGTGTTATTTTACATTTCAGGGTCATTCTAGACATTATAATCAAAACATTCGAAACTATATGTAATATGTATATTATATGTATAATGTACCATACACGTGTAGTGCTTTAGTAGTTTAGTACATATTGTATACTATTATAACAATTACAATGTCACTAGCGATTTTCAATGCATACTGCGCGAGACCCTCTTTAGCAAGTGCGTCGCGCCGCCTTGGAATAGAACTATATAGAAGTGTTATAAACGCGATACCATCAACATTGCGTTTTTGAAATTAAAGTATACAAGTATATACTGCAGATTATTTGTGATAGTAAAATTTGATTAACTAGAATGAAAAAAACTTCTTAACTTCTATGTGGTTTGATAATTATTTAAATTATTTAAATGTTTACACTTTTAAAGTACGTATAATAAATCAAGTACCTAGGTAATTTCAGTCATTTTGGCGAACACATCAGAAAATAATAATTTTAATCAGGCTGCGTTGTTCGTAATTATTGATAAACATATAATATTATTTTTATTTCACGAGTTTTGAGCTACTTGCATTTAAAGCAAATGTTGTGCAAATAAAACACGTAAACCGAAATTTTATAAGCTATTCTATTGTAATATAGTGTGATGTATTATTGTTAATTAAATAATTAAAATTATTATTTTATAAATGGTTTAACGTTTAAAATATAGAAGTATATCATATAACATAATAGTCGATTTGAATCACATTGTATACCGGCTGTTCTTTATACATGGAAACAGAAAAGCGGCTAATCCGTAAATTTAATGATTAGACATAAAGATAGTATACAATATATATTATAATTTATACATGGAAAATAAGAAAATACGAACGTGTTTCCATGTATAATGAAGACACGGTATACATCAATGCCGAAGTTTTTTTTTACGGAAAAATGGTAAACTCTTATAACTAAAACAGTAAATACACTCGATAGGTTTGTTTAATAAAATACAATCGAGTGAGTTTTATGTACTAAATTTATAACGGAAATATTTTAAGTGTCTTTCAGATGTTATAACGTGTAAATATTTTGTTGGCATAGGGTACAATACTACGATACCGAAAATGTAATATTAGAAAACATTGACCACAAATCGGATTGACGTATATCAAGGTCATTGATTACATTTATAAGCGATGTAAACATCATTCAATATAAATTATTTGATAATATATATAGCTATCGGAATCGTTCCAAGTTTATTGCACTTTAATTAATGAAAGTTCAGATGTTCAGAAAAAAAAATTATTCTTGGGTTGCTCATTAATCATAGGCTGAGTCCGGCAGGGTCGGATTAGGTAGTCTCGGCCCTTCGAGAAATATTTTTTTACCGGCCCACAATGTGGTATAGTGGCCCATATTAATATTCATTAACCCTAATTAAATGTCCTTATTTGTTGACAAAATAGTGCATTCCCTTATACATCTCCCAACAGAAATAAACAATACAGGACATTTCAAAAAATTTCTAGTAACTTCCGTAGGTTTGATTAAAAAAACCATCTCGTACGTATTATACTATTATATCTGCGGTAAAGAGCCAAAACTTTCCTGGGACAATAATAGGAGCCTTCCAATAAACACCTGTATTCGATTCTAATTATAAAATCCATACAACCTCCAAGGAACTTCCTTTGGGAATGAGGCATTGCGGCCTTTTACCTTTACCAGCCCAAACTTAAAGCGGCCCTTCGAAATTTCCTCGAACGCTCGCCTGGCCAATCCGTCATATCTGATCATAGCTTTTATTAATAATTTTCGTCATTCATTATTACTTTTTTTTTATAGTTTTACGGACACATTCATGTCAACAACTTTTGAAACAAAAATTAGTGGTCGTTTGATCGTTCGATCGTTGGATCGAGAGAACAGAGAAATGAATAGATCGAATAATATTCAACTATCGATTTTTATCATTATATTGAAAGCCCTAATCAGATGGATAATAGACACACACATCGTCTATACTTCTCCCAGATACCACTATAATAAATTAATAACCCTAACTGGTAACATAACATATCATTTACTTCTAACTTACTAAACAATAAATTATTGTAAACATTTTTAAGTCACTTCGTCTTCGTGTTACATTTTTATTTAGTTTCATTGAACCTCCATTCATATTTACTGATAAGTTTAAAACACGATTATCTATATATAAGGTAGATAACCATGGTTTTAATCACGGCTATAGATACTATGGTTGCGCAACGGTACTAGAAAAAACGGAATGAAATGTTCTTATCAAATTAGACGAATACCCTTCATATATTCCTACCTGCTTAATAACAGCGCCCCCATCGGCACAGTGGATTATTAAAAATTATATTAACAGTACCTATATAGTAATAGTCAGGGATATAGATACATCTAAATATATATATATATATATATATAGCGGCAAAAATGAGTACAAAAATAATCCATAAGGATCTCTAGCAGCAAGTAGGTATTCGTCGATTTTGATAAGAACATTTTTGGACGTTATTCACTGCAGCCTAATATAGGCCGTCGCGCAACTATAGCCGTGGTTTTAATACATATCAGTAACTTAAAATATAAATGAAAAGCAAACCAATCACAATAATATGTTGCCGTTGCATTAAAAACGTAAATGAACATCTGGAGTACAAGCCCTCATTCTACGAACCAATATTATATGAACTCAAGCGTCCATTTGAAAAACGTAATGACACGTTAAATTTTTAAAAGGAACTAGTTGATGAGCCCAGTCCCTCAGGTCCCTTCCCGTTCCGTACACTGAGGAGTGAGTACTGATTAAAATTAACTGTTTTACATATATGTTTCAATACGTATCGCTATGATACATTATTCATATGCGCTATAGCCAACGATGTTAAGGCGAAAGTTTATTAGCGTAAATATTGTTCTCTTGTAAAAGCTCCCATGAAGATTGCACAATACGTTTAACTTTCGCTCAATCGTAAAATTCCTTCTAGGAAGTATATTAGTATGTAGGAGATAACATTTCAAAACTTTTGTTTACATGATAATTATAATACTGTTTAATAATAATTTTCTAGTAGTTCAAATTAAACGTGAAACATTTGACAGTGAATATATTTTTTATTGTTATTGATTTTAAATGTTCCTATAGGTATTCGTCGTTTAACGTATTATCATCACAGTAAACAAAAGTGCTCGCGAAAATTGTTCTGTAGGTCGTTTACTTTTACATGCAGTTAAATAAATCCATACAACCATGCCCACTCGAAAGCGCTTACGTCTTTGTACTACGCATTTGTTCGCTGTGTACGAGCCAAAAATAATGTGCAAGTCCTAACAGCGAAAATGACGATATTCCATGATTTCAAAGTGTGGACACGGATGACGAACTTATTTGTGCACGTTTGGGGATTAGAAAAGTAGAAAGGTTGGAGAAAAAAAAATTGTATCGTATGCGTACAGTTACGACGACGACGGGTCGGCTTTTACAATGTTAAAACGGTGTGAAAAATGTCACCGCTGCAGTTCTACCTCTCCACTCGCGCGAATATTAATATTAGTATTGCATAGGCTATTTTCCGTTATTTCGGACGAACGAATGATTAATAATCTCCGACAGAAGAATTACATAGTACCAACAGACCGTGGCAGTGTTTAGTCGCGCTAAACGTTTTATTTTACACGATCGCGGCCCGGATGACCCGATTGTTAAATGTTAGGTGTGTGCGACGCGCGATTGCCAACGGCAGCGGCCGCGGCACAGCACCTCCTCGAACAAGAGATTTTTTTCAAATGTATAATGTAATATAGGATCATAGGCACACGCATGATAACACTACATGACTTTGCGGACCAGAACCGTCTAGTTATTAATGAAGTCGGAAAAATGCGTGTGGTATCTTTTGTTCATTCGTTTTAACGGTTTTGCGGAGGATAAAGACGAAGGCCACATACAGAACGATCTACGTAAATAATAAAAATAATAATAATAATAATAATAATGTACGAACATCGTCGTAATACAACAATTATTTGAGCGTTGCACAAATATAATCTCATTGGCGTTGGACCGTTGGCAACAACCGCGTATATCTCGGTCGCTAAATAATAATAATAAAAAAAAAACGTTTCGTACTGATGTTTCGGGTATTTCTATTCCTGGACAGGCTTCTTCGAAGGACGTGGCCTAATTTTTTTTCCGGGACGAACTATAATTATAATTAATGATTTTTTTGTTCGCATGACTCACTTTGTTTCTTGTAGATGCAAGTAGTACGTTGACAGTTATTTGAACATTTGTTACTTTTTTGATATACTTGCCGTATAATTTTAAAACTTTTGCTACTTCCGCTTAAAATTTAAGAAATTACTTCTTCTAAAATCATTATTGATTTCTTTGTAGAAAGATGTATCGTTTCCGTAGAAAATATTATTATAGCATGTCACATATGTTTGCTCATTATTGACGTATTGTATACCAGAAGATGCTCTAAATAATGAACCCATAAATATCAATTGTTATCTTGTGTAATAAATATTACTACCTAATTCATATAAGTATGTAAATTGGACATAATATTTTAGATTCTGAACAGAGTGATAAATGTATTGATTTTACAATGATGTGTGCTTTATTTTATTTTTATTTAATGTGTATAGTATAGAACTTATCGTAAGACGAATAAGCGGCAATTAGATAAACAATACCGATTGTGCTGCAGTGTTTAATGTAATATTATTATAGTAACGTAGTTGCTGTATTCAAACATACTTTTTTATATGATACTTGTTTTTTCTTGACATAATTTTTAAATTTCTTGGGCGTGCTCTTTTTGTCATCAAAGACGATGTGCTTTCGGTCAAGTGATACGAAAATCAATTATATTTCGAACTCGGCGCACATAATATAATAGTACTTACTCACTACTCAGTATATGTCGTTTGTCCTATGCACTTATATATTAATATAATAACATATCACAATAATATGTAGAGATTTAGGTAGTGTTATCATAACGTTCTTGTGTGCTGCGACAGCAACCCATTGGTTTCAGTTTTACAACGCACTATGCTCGTAGACAGACGTATTAAAATGATTAAACGATTGAGTCCGTGTGTTTTATTAAATCGATTTCCGAAGTAATTGAAATATCGAACCCGTTGCGCAACACGTCAAAATAGTTACAATTATGAGATCGGCAGGTATCTCATATTATATAATTCTACAGACACATTATATCACCACGTTGTTTAGGTCTTTTGTACGTATCGGCCGGAGAATACGCGTTCGCGCACACACATACACGTAGGTTAGGTTATATAATATTACATGTGACATGTCTATATATTTTGAAAACAATATTATCACGGACTTCCGTATCATAAAATGGGCAAGTATTATACTATTATATTTACTCTTATTTTTGAAAATTAATTTGTACGACAAAAATGCTGTTCAAAAAATCTTTGCAATTCTTACAGAAGAAACACTTGACATCAATAGCATAGACCATGGAGATTTCGCCGCCACCCATTGATTAAAATGGTTAAACCTTACACACAAATTTACAATCGTATATTTCTAATACTTTCAAGTATTCTTAAAAATATTATTCTAATATATCCTTGCTATTGAAAAAATAGTAGCGGGGGTATATGGTGCTGTGACGTCATCGTCGTACACATCTTTGCTATGATCACACTTTGATGCTTATGCTATTTTTTACAGTGGTTATATGCACATATTAAATCTTTTTAAGGTTTGTATTTTTAAATCATTTATTAGTAAAAAATATTAATAATGGCTGCAAGCTTGCAACTAATAAACCCAAAAGTTGATCCGTTTATGCAGTTGCTAGTTGTGTAAATTATTTTGAAAAATGAATACAAAATGGAATAACTAATATATCTTTTCACAGGTATTTTATTGTGTTTTTACTTATGATTACTACTACAAGTATAAAAATCTGTATTATAAACTTATTAACTTGTTTAGAATATTTTTCATTTTTTCTATGCATTTTGTTTTACATAAATGTCTTTATGCATTTACAAAAGATAGTTTCTCATTATAAATAGTTTTTTTGACAGTATAATTTTTAAAATAAACCGTCCTTAATAGATTATAATTAAAGCTATAGTAAAGTTATAGGTAAGTATATCTATTGACTATTTTTTTTTTTATTATAATTGAAATTGATAAGTTTTTATTTAACTACTAAACTAGTTTTGTTATACTGTAATATACAGTACTCCAATTATTCCAATAAAATTTAATACATATAAGATATTAGTATACATAACCTTAGTTTATTTGATTTCATTGGTTTAATATGTATACCTTAATTATATTTAGGTTTCCAAAGAACTTGACACTGCTGCAGAAGGAAAATCAAATTCCTAAAAGGCCTGGAGTTATAAAATATCTGGTCAATAAAATTACTCGACAGATGGAAAAAATTAAAGAAAAATATGAACCTTTAATTCAAACCTACATCAAATAAATAATTATTATTATAATGAGATACTTAAACTAATATCAAAATTTATAAATAAAAAAAAAAAGGAGAAGCTTTCTTTTTTCAAAAGTAACTTCTGAAAATGCAAAAACTTAAAAGACTGCAGATGACATAAGAAATTAGGCATATACTATAGTACATAGGATTTTCCATTTTTTTTATTTAACTTGTAGTATAACTTTATAATTATTATTTGTTTTATAATTATCATATATAAAAATGACTTAAAATATACTATTCTATAACTGATTTTTTTTTATTATTAACAAATATGCATTATTATTAGCATATAGAATTAATGAATAAAAGGAATAGAAACGTACAGTCCCTAGGAATTAGTTCAAACGGGGGAAAAAAGGGTTTAGGAAATATAATTGGTGATATAGCAAATGTTTTATTTGGAGTTTGTGATAATATTTGTATAGAAAAACAAAGTTAACATATTGATGTAATAGAAAAATCAAATATATATACGTTAACAATCATAAGAGATCAAATAAGAGTTTGTACAGTTTGTAACAAGAGTAGTAAAGGTAGGAATGAATGTAATTAAAAGAGAGAAAAGTGAGTTTAGAGAGATACGAAAAGAGATCGAGGAAAATATTAACATATTATAGCGGAAGAAATATTAGAACAACGTAATGTAACAACCGACTTCGAGATAAGAACAGCACTACATGATACGTATTTATCATTCATTCAATTTTTTACTGTATAATATTATTCCAATGCTGGTTATGGTCAATAATACACAGTTTACTTATATTCAAACTACTTATGTAATAGTCCAGAGTCTGGACTCCAGACCCCATAGACCCCCCCCCAAGTACATACAAATCGATATAAAAATCGTCATAAAATCGAGTCGGAACCTCATACTTGACCAGTATCGGTAATCTGCCCCTATCGCTTTTCTGAAATTGAAAAGGACAAAATAACTTAACAAGTCATATAATAAGAAAAACAAAATGAAACCAAGTAAATATTTATGAACCGTATCTGTGTTTCCGTCTTACAAATTACTGATTATCAAATATCATAGGAACAACATCTGTGTTTCTACGTCGGTTTTTTACAATATTTTAATTTTTAGGCGAACGATGAGCTTTTTTAAATTCTAGTATTATACATTTATACATTATCATAACAGCAGTAGTGTATTGGTAAATATATTTTTGGATATACGCACTATTGAACTATATTTAATTCAAAATGTATTAAAATTTTCATTTTTTCACTTTAAGGCACAGTCTTTGAGTTTGTATGTAAATATCATTTTAATTATTATTTAAATTCTAGGTTTTAAAAAAATGTTAAATAAACAAAAAAGCTAATTCTAGCTTGTTGGTATAAATTGAATCATTATAATTATTATTTAGAATAAATTACAAATTATATTACAAGTATATGCATTAACCAAAAAATGGATTATCAATTATGATTCATCAATATTGCAGGAAGTTTTCCTTACTCCTTAGTGAGTATACCCTCCAAATACACCACTGCATAACAGACATAACTCTCTTAAAAATGAAAATATTGTAAAAAACCAATGTAGAAACATAGATGGTGTACTGAAAATAAGTCTGATTAGTGATTACTAATATAATATTAAAACATCATAATTAGTTCTAATACTGAATGCAGATTTGTTATGTTGTACCTAAACGTTTTTAAGTCAGATACAACACATGGGGGGGGGGTAGTTATTAATATTAATATTATAATTATTTAAAACAGAGTGTTTGAAGATGCGAGATATTTTTTGTTTTTCCTTTTTGTTTTCCGCCGCGTAAATTGACCATCACATACAATTTTGCCTTTGAGAAGCATGGATTTTTCAAATCTAGCCTAACGCCTAATAACTGCCAGCTTGGTTACATTGCACTGCAGCCTCGGCGAAAAATCAAACTTTAAATACAATACACTATTCCCCCCTTGTACGAAAAAAAAAAAAACGAATAAGCGGACGTCGTAGCAATACACCGGGGATTTTTGGAACAACTCTGTGAAAAAACAATATAAAAAAGTTCAATAATATCGTTAGAAAATCTTTATATATAAAAGTAAGTGTACATTTTGAATAAATTTTATAGCTCAAGATCCACCGAACCGATTTCGATAAAAATTTCAGGGCATATTAAGATTGATATGTAGATGGTTTCTGTGAAGTTTGTACGCTGTGCAATATGTGGTTCCGGAGTTATGGCCTCTTAGTAAAGTATGATGTTTCGCGCACGCGGTTTCGGCGTCGTACGCGGTATGCCGGTATGCGTTCAATAATAATAATAACAATACTAATAATGTGATAATCGAGATAATATAATGTGTATCGCATTTTTTGTTCGCTTCAATTTCATTTTACATGTAAGGCGCGTGACACAAAGACCGACAATATTATTGTCAGGAGCCAACGCGCCGCGCGGCACTTCTACAATCTAGCCGTGCAATACCGATCAGATGGCGCCGTCAAGTGTACCACGCTATACCACTCTACGTGCCCCGCGCCGTATCACGCGCCGTGTGATCCCGGTTTTAATAAAATTTAATAACTTCTTTCTTTACAGCGAAATAAAAATTGTGATAATTTGTTTTCAGTTCGGTGTTTTTTCGTGTTTTTTTCGTCGCATTTTAAAACGTTCGATTGTGAAATTCATATTGTTTTTTTAATGCCATTACGATAGAAATTCAAAAAAATTTCCTGCAGTTTTACATCAAATCGTGTTTTACATTCCATTCCGTTATCGCATTGCGCAGTAAACGTTCGGCTCATTGCAGTACATTGAAATCATTTGAACATTCGCTGTATTGAATCCATCCGTAAGTATGATTTTTGTTTTTGTTGTCAGTGTTTTTTTTTACCGTCGCAATTTAATATGTTCGATTGTAAAATTCATTTAGATTTTTTAGTAAAAAGTACAATTACGATGGAAATTAATTAATTTGTATTTTTTTTAAATGCCATATCAATGCATGTGCATGCGGCAAATATTCTTATATATAAAGAGAAGTGTACATTTTGAATAAATTTTATAACTCAAGATCCACTTAACCGATTTCGATAAAAATTTCAGGGCATATTAAAATTGGTATATAGATGGTTTCTGTGAAGATTATACGCTGTGCGATAAGTGGTTCCGGAGTTATGGCCTGGTGACATGGCCAAAAACAACAACAAAATGTATAAAAAATGAAAAAAGTCTATGAAAGTTGTTAACGATACACGTTTTATTGGTAATAGCAGATTGATAATATGAAATATGTTAACTATAATATGGCGATCTAGCATATCTAAGTCGATCGATACTCTAGACAAAGACCTGACATAGGTCGTCGCAATCAATCAAATGTGCGAAGAGCTACCTAGCGTGCTAACCGCACTGATGACCAGAGAGAGACAGATCAAGAATATAGTCGTATTGCTATGTCAGAATCGCGTTCTTTGACTTTCTTGCGAGTTTGGTACAAATCAGTGAAAAAGTCTCAAGCCGTGAATTAAAAATATTAATATTAATGAACATTTAGTTTACACAAAATATAAAAATTATTATTAAAATATTTTAACTGTTATTCTGGGTGATAGGACTTAAAAATGTATTGCTTCCACAGCGATTTAATCCCAAAATGAGTAGAACATTCACAATCATTTCCTCGGGCAACGCCGGGTAACTCAGCTTGTAGAAACATAAAAATGTTTATATGCGTTTTTAACTATCGCAAGAAGAATAATTGTTTAACACAATTATTTATTGCGTTATTGGCTATTGCGATTAAATTTTATTTATTGTTTATAGCTTATTATACACTGCATAGTACACGTTTCGATGGCAACCATTCTTTGCATGTGTTATTTTAAAAAATGAATTTCACGGCAATATTACTGTTTGAGAATTATTCACATCTACATTTCTGTGTATATTTTGTTACAAGTGAATAATAGGAGTATAATATACTTGTTATATATAACGAGTTGCCGTTTAGTAAATCGAAGATAAAAGTAATGTCAGCAACTTGTTGTCTAAGCTGAAGTGAGTCTAAGCCAATAGATTCCTGGATAGATTTGTAGGATTCATTAGTTAAAGGAGAATTCGTAACAAAAGCGAGTTTTTTTAAAAATTTATGTTGTACGTTTTCCAAGTCTTTATTACATGTAGAGAGATTTTGGAACCAAACTAGAGAGCCAAATTCTAAAGACGATCTAACTAAGGAACAATATTGAATTTTAACACAATGTAATTAATAGCCTTTACTGCCGAGTTATATTTTAATATCTATAAAAAAAAAAAAATTTATATATATTTATTTTGAAATGTATAACACTTGATAAATATTTTTATAATGAAATTGAGAAGGTGGTGGTAGTTAGCGAATTGTGAATGATTCTTTTACTTCGATAATCAATTTGCTTGTCACCAAATTGTTAATTATTTGCTAACTTTTGGCGTGAATTTCATTAAAGTACTGTATAGTGAGTAGGCTACATACATTTGGCACACCCACACTTAAAAAAATGAAAAATACATATTATGAAAAATATATATATATGACTAAACCAGATTCGTCTGGTAACTTCGAAATGGTGAACTTACAAATTTCGAAAATTAAGTTAAAAAAAATGTACATATAAAGGGCTACAACTTACAATTTATTTGGAGCGATTTGGCTTTGGTGGGGGGGGGCTGCCGCCCAAATTTCAAAACCCTCTCCTGGTGAAACCATCAACTTACAAATTTCGGAAATTAACTTACAAAAATGTACAAATAAAGGGCTACAATTTACAATTTATTTGGAGAGATTTGACCTTGGTGGGGGGGGGGCTGCCGCCCAAAACCTAATTCATCAGTTAACTTCAAAATGGTGAACTTACAAATTTTGGGAATGAACTTACAAAAATGTACAATTAAAGAGCTACAACTTACAATTTATTTGAAACGATTTGGCTTTGGTGGGGGGGAGCTAATTTCACAAGCGTGTTGTTTACAACTTTAATTCTTGTGATTTTAATGCTTTGAGCAGTTTTTTAACAAACCTTGATTTTTTATCTACTTTCAAAGATCTCAATCTTGTAAATGCAGTTAATAAATTATATGAAATTATATTTCATTCTTTTGATATGCTCATCCTGAAAACTAGATTAAAACCAAATTCTACTCAAGATATACTTTGGTCAGATTACGGTTTTAGAAGATTATTACATTTAAAAAAACAAGTTCTTAAAAAATTTAAACTTTCAAAATCTTATATTGACTATCTATCTTTCTCTGCCTTACGTAAGAAATGTAAATGTCTCTTTAGTCGTTTACATGCAAACTTTATAATAAAAATTGAAAAAAACGTAAATACTAATATAAAATCTTTTTGGAAATACATTCAATCTTTAAAGTCTAACAACACCGGTATCCTCTCTGCTATATATCTTGATGATATGTCCGCTAATAACTTAAGTGAATCTACCAATTTGTTTGCTACCTTTTTTTCCTCTGTCTATGTAAAACAACATAATACTATTCTAAACCATAATCAATTTTCTCACTTGAATAATTTTGATCTCAACCTAACTTCTTGGTAAATATCTGAATCTGAAATATTAAATATGCTTGATTCTATTAATGTTAAATCGGGCACGGGACCTGATGAATTATAAATTTGGCTTGCTGTTAGAAACTAGCTATCAAACATAGTGCTCTTCCATAACGTTTTTAGTAGGTACTTAATGAAAATTCGTATAATATGGAAACTAGCCAAGTAAGATCTTAGGCTTCAAAACATTATACTAAGTGATAAGAAGAAATTATATTTTATGTTGTTATAAATAAATTTAAGGACTGACAATTGAACTTGGCATCCATTTAGATCTTACTTCTTTTGTCGTTGAAGTCAACAACCAAAGCATATTATATAATTGAACTTGGCTATCATTTTACATATATGTTTTGTTGGGTTAGTTTTTACAGAGATTATTTTCTAAATAAAAATGAACCGGACAGAAGGACTCGTTCTAGGATAATTATAATGGATTTGTTAAATCTGAATGCAATGCTAGGTATCGTTAGTTTAGATAAAGCGTCCTTGATATCAATTATTATGGCTTTTATACTTTCACTTTCTTTAATTAACAATTTTAAGTCTCTTAACTAAACAAATTTAATACCATTTTCAAGGTCAAAAACTTCAGCTTTAAAAAATAGATTTATATTAAACTGAGTTAGATCATCATAAATATAAATCTTAGCATTAACAGTTGTACTTGTTGATTTTGTTTTCCATACATTTTTCATCATATTTCGTTTAGTCTGGTTTGTCTGGAATTCAACAATCATTTTTCTGGGTTTGTTTTGGATTTTTGACTGGATACAATAAGCTTTTAAAATAGTTGTTTCCACTCCTACTGATTACCTCCACTGTTTTAATACAATTTTCATTATTTGTTTCTGAAACACCAACAATTTCAGTAAAGTGTCTATTGATTTTTGTTCTAAGACATTTATACACTTATTATACACTTATCTAAATAAGTAACTTCATTTTTCAGTTAATTATTTTGCTCTTTTAAAATTTGATTTTCCTCCTTAATATGCTAATTGTTGTTAATATTTCCTGTAGTTGCTTGTCCGAACTTATCAAACTTACCGCTCATGTAATTAACTGAATCAATTAAGTTTTTCAAAGTTTCGATTGATAAATTACACGAGTCTATATTGTAGCACTTACTGGGATCAGTGATTAATCCTTTGATTCAGAAAATTTGTATTTATTGCAACACCAGTTCAGTTTAGCGTTTTTTGACATTTTTCTAAACGAAGTTTCTCTAAACGAAGCACATCTGAAGTGCAAAAGTGTATTACACGTTGAACATTTAATTTCATCTCCATCAAAAATATCATCATTGAATTCGTTACACAACACTTCACAAATATATTATAGAAATTACATATAAGATCAACAAACCAGTTATCTATTTAATCACAACGAAAATTAAAGATAATAAGCGATTAACGACTGTACTCTTCAAGCACTCGATGAACACTGAAAAAGATTATACATGTGATTTAAATTATACAAAAACAAATAAAACCATGTCATATTTACATTAAACTTAAAAAAAAAGGGTAATGTAAAATATCATTCCCAGATATGAAAACATAAATAAAATAAATATGTATACCTTTTCTCTCTCAATAGAAAATTGTAACAAAAGTTAATTTTTTTTTGTATATATATACATAATATACATAATTCATTGCAAATTTTTACCATTAATCTGTAAAATAACACTAGATTGCTGAAATTAGCAAAATTTTAATTCAGTTTATATAATTATAATATATAGGATTTAATAATGTAAAATATGAGGACATATTTTTATTTAACAATGGGGACTGTAGTATTAAGCAATTTTAACAAATCAGTGCTAATATAGTGCTGAACAAACTATAATTAGGTCATGTGAACTGTCCTCAAACAGGATGTACAGTAGCAATTTGATATTGTTAAAATTATCTTATTCAGTAAGTTACGATATTATGTACAATATAAAGAGACAAGGCTAAAAAAAATAAAAGACTCTTATGGTGATCGTGTGATTCGATCATTATAGGGAATTTATGATCATTTAAGTATTGATTAAATTTCTTTTGTCTATTTATCAATCCAACCGACGTATACGACAATTATAACTATTTGTTTTTATTAGGTTTAAAGTTTTTTTTTTTTTTTTTGCTTTTATTAAAATTGAAATAAAGAAGAAAAATATAAATAAAATAATTAATTTAATTTTAATTTAATTTATAAATTAGTAAAAGATATCGTTTTTATCAATCAGATAAAAACAATAATAATGTTCAGCCAGAACCTAACCAATTTATATAAAATATATTAATTATTAATTTAAAAATACATAACAAAATTGAATTTCCAGGTTCGATAAATATTAATTTTTTATTTAAATAGCTTCATGTCAATCTAACCGGGTATAGTGTTTGAATAATCAGGTTAGAAAAAGTTTTTTAAGTTAGTGGATGACAATACGATTTAGATTTAACGAACAAAATATAAATTTAAAATGCTTTCCCTTATTAAATTAAACATACAAAGTATGTAGGGAACAAGGGAACATGGGGCAAAGTAGGGACGCTAATGTCTGTAAGCCATTGATTACCTTAAAAATAAATTTTTTCTTTTCAAATTTTGTTTACTCAATCTATAGGGAATGGTTATTGACTACAGCAAAAAAACACGGTTTTCTAAAAAAAAAACGGATCGAAAATTTAAATTGTCTATAAGTAAGTCAAAATATGTCAAAATCCTTTGAAAACTAAACCATTTATAAAGAACACCAATATAAAGATTTGGTAAAAATTTCAAGTTGTTGCGGTTGATTTGATTTTTAAGTTAGAGAATTTAAAAAAAATATAATTTATAAAAACGAGATTTTGCATAAAATTTCCCAATTTCTTCGTAATTTATTATCGTTTTCTTAAATTTCTTAAAAAAGTATTGCAAAAATTGGATTTTTGATATGCCCAAGTAACATTTACATTCATTTTCCTTTGAGAAAATTTGCTGTTTGAGAAAATCGAAGCATTTCTACAATCAAAAATCGCGTCCTCAGACTCAAAAAAAAAAAAAATAAACAAAAAAAAAAAAAAAAACCCACATCATTGTAAAACCAAAAGATTCCATCACTCCGTTCAGAATCTAAAAATAATTGTTTAATTAAAGATGAATATCTCCTATGAAATCTCAGTAGCATCCCAGTTATAATATCTCAGAAAAAGATTTTCCTTTAAAAATGAATTTAAAATTCATCACATATATTATACTGGCATATTAAAAACGTAGTTCTACCGAAAACAATTATATTATGTGATTTTATTTTATACAACATATTATTTTTTATATAGCGTGCCTAAACGTTGAGTTGTCGTCAGCTTATTGCCCAACGGACAAAACTAGCTTATGCTTCATCATCATTATTATTATCTCAAAAATTGTTATTATTAAATTATACAAATTTGTACGTGACCGAAATTTAGTCAGTCGGCAATGATATTC